>PVJL010008308.1:0-68052 GCA_004026885.1 Lyroderma lyra
TGTTTCTAAAGGAGCCAGACAGAGGTGGCTGGAAATGTTGAAGAAGCCGCCACCATCCGGCTCTTCTCTACCTAAATCAATGTATTTATATTTATTTAGTTTTGTGGCCAAGGGGAGGGGGCTGGGGTGCACCTGGGAAAGCGAATTGAAGTCTCCCTGTAATAGGGTTCTCCAGAGAAACAGGCCTATAGACAGATATGGCAGGGCACAGACATGGCAGGGCACAGACGTGGCAGGGCACAGACGTGCAGGGCACAGACATGGCAGGGCACAGACGTGGCAGGGCACAGACGTGGCAGGGCACAGACGTGGCAGGGCACAGACGTGCAGGGCACAGACGTGGCAGGGCTCACTATGGGACTTGCTTCATGTGGTCGTGGAGGCTGAGAAACCCCACGAGCTGTCAGCCGGAGGACCTCGAGGCTGGTGGAATAACTCAGCTCGTGTCTTCAAGGTCCAAGACCTGGGAGCCCTGACGTCTGCGACACCGCTGCAGCCGAGGGAGTGAATTCGCCTTACTTCTGCCTCGTAGGACCCTACAAGGCTTGGGTGGTGCCCACCCACCTTGGGGAGGGAGGTCTTCACTCAGTCTACTGATGCAAATGTTCATCGCTTTCAGAGACACCCTCACAGACACACCCAGAAATGTTTCACCAGCTACCTAGACATCCCTTAGTGCTGTCAAGGTGACACATAAAATTAGACATCCTGTCCCTCCTACACGGGCATCCTGGGTCCTCCCAAGTCAGGCTCCTGCTACTTCCCCAGCACCATGTTGGTCCTGCTCTCCAGCCACACCAAGTTCCCCAAGGTCCCCAACCACAAAGAGTACCTCCATCCCAGTCACTCCAGATTCTGTGTGAGGTTCATGGTAGCTGAAGAAATTCTAGAACCTGCCCCCTGCCCAGATGAGAGACTCTGGATGTGTCATCCACCTGGGTCAGGTGAGCTCAGGAATTGGGCTAAACAACACTACTCTGTGCCAGGCACTTTGCTGCAAGCTTTACATGCATTATTTCCTCTAAGACCCAGGATGAGGCCGTGAAGTAGGAATTATCATCAACTCCGTTTTGCAGATGAGGAAACACTGAGGCTCAGAGAAATAAGGTAATAAGCCCAAGGTCACGGCTAGTTCGTCAGTGCAGATGGGCTCGAGCCCAGCGTCCTTGCTTCCCCTTCCGAGGGGTAGGACCTGTGATGGCCACGGGGTCTGCTGGTGGGAGCTGGAACGTCTGCTTCTCCTCCTCGGGGGTCAGAGCAGGGCAGCCCTCGCAGCGCTGGTTCTTGTTGTTGAACATAAATCAACTCTTCTGACAAACGCCAAGATGGAGGAGAGAAACCGGCCAGTGGCCTTTGACTTAAAAGTGGAGGAGCCTGGCTAGAGCTGCAGGGGGCTGAGGACCTTGTAAAGCCCCAGATGGACTCACTCCCAGATCCTCTCCCAGCTTTGTCTGCAAAGAGCCCCTCGCCTTCTAGCATGTCCCCCACTTTAGTGTGGCAATTAGCAACCCAGCGGTGGCCCTGAACAAGCCCCTTGACTTCAGAAAAATCTTCCTTTTCAAGTTTTCATGCCACACTGGAGCAAGAGTCCCTGTTTGGGTGACAACAGGCATTCCGTGCTCCCCAGTTTTAGGGTTACCAGCACCCAGACCTGCCACATGTAGTCAGCAGAGTTAGAGTAGGACCTAACTGGGCTTTCTGCTGGCTCTGGGTCCTCCCCAGACCCCAGAGGTCACAGGGGCTGCTGGGCTCCGTTAGGGCTCCTACGGCGTTAGCCGACACTCAGTGGCGGGTTCTCTTCCTTGTGACCTAGTGACCCGAAGCAGGACACACGTGGTTCTGATCTCTAAAAATCTCGGAGGCAGCCACCTCCCGACCCCCATGTCTTTTCTCCTCTGTGAGCTTGGAATTTGGGTTGGTTGCTGACCTGTTCGGAAATCCTGTTCTCGCACCTCAGTAAGCAACGTGTGGCCCAGAGGTCCCTCAAAGTTCCTCCCTGAGGGATGGCGCTTCCCGGGACACAAGAATTTGTTTCAGAAGGACAGTCCAGTCACCTGGGCAGGGCACTTAATCCCACCCTGCCTGCGGTAATTACTGAGCATCATCCTTTCTGTCCTCGCTGAGGCCAGGTATGGGGGCCCCAGCCTTCTGACTCCTCAGCCACAAAGCCTGCCTTCCCGCGTTGCCACGTTAAACAGAGCAGAGCGGTTTTTAACTCTCTGCTACCCAGTTTCTGGAGGGGACACAACAGGGACAAAGCTGGGTTCAGAGAGTGTTGGTTCATTTTTAATTCTTGATCTATCTGGGTCCTGATTTCTAGTGAGAATGTAACCTAACATGCATGTGTTGTACAGCCTCACAGGTAGCCTGGCAGAGGCTAAGATTTTTTTAGAATTCGTAACTTTGCTCAGATTGACCTGTAAACCATCTAGATCACCCTGATTGTGATAGGGCGTGCTGACCACAGCCTGTGATTTGGTAAGAGCTTAACAGAAGGGCTGAGACTCAATTAGTTAAACTTTCTTCTTTAATAACATCATCCCTAACTTTGACAATTGCCAGACCTGTCTTTTCAGGGAACCCAAGGGGACGATTTGCATAACCAGAGGGTTAATCTGGCTCAAATCACCCAGGGCTGGCCGCAGCAGCCTGGAGGACACTCCACTGACCTCCTCATGAACTTTTCTCATTACACCTCCATTATAATAATAAAATCTCCCAGAGGTGGCAATTTCCCACCATTTATGAACATGCCATGTGTGTACAGGCGTGTTTGCTGACTGCGCAGGTGCAGGAATGTCCCCACCTATGCATGTGATGACGAAGCTCACCTTGGTGTTCATGCGTGATTTCCTTGAGTAAAGTAGAATCCAACCCTTTGTTCAGGGACGCCCTGCTCTGGAAGTGATCCCCAGTGTGCTATAAAGTACCTCGTCGTAAAATCATCCGGGAGCTACCTTTGGACTGGCAACTACTGAGTAATTGGGCCAGGTTCAGCCCAGTAACAAGAACAGTGGGTCACTTCTGGAGTTGCTCCTTTGGTTAACTCCTGATTCTGACTCTATCAATAAAGGGGGCTGGTGGCATTCATCACTGATAAACGTTTCTGTTCTAGGCACTGAGAACACAGTGATGGACAAAACACAAAAGGCCTGTCTGTGTGGGGGTTCCATGTTAGTGAGACGTGCAGGAAACAAACAAGTAAGTTAAATATACAAGGTGTGGGAAAGTGATCGGAGAGAAAACTAAAGCAGGGAAGGGAGATAGGAAGTGTCTGTGAGCAGAGGGAGGTCAAATATTAGAGGGGCTATAAGTGTTCAGTAAGCTTCCGTGTGACTTTGGATCAGTCCCATGACCTCTTTACACTGCTCTCCTTTGTGTTGTCACCGGGTTCAATGTTTATCTAGAGGACCCAGGGCCCCATATGTAAGCATATTGAAGGGATTCAATACGTATTTTTGAATGAAACTCCAAAATGCTTTACACATGCAAGGCATGATGATACAAGGAGGGTGGTAAGGATGCTTTAAAGGCAAACTGAAGATTCTGAAATTCAGACTCCTCTCCCTGTTCTTCAGATGACAAGTATCTATGGAATATTCCAGCATTCCTCAGTGCTGTCTTGTGTGTCCTGAATGTTCTTGGTTTGCTTTCAGACTATAATTTCAACAAGGGAATATTCCACATACTTAAAAAAAAAAAAAAGACACCAAAAGCACCGTTATGTAATAAACCTCTCCATCCAAAAAAAGGCTGGAGGAAACGCAGAAAGAACCTATTTTCTTTGTCAGTGCATTGACTGGCTGCTCCTGAGTCTTTTTCACAGAAATGTGTTAACAGGTTCTGGTTATACTGCAACCTCAAAGTAATCTTGGGATTATCTTACTGTGTGTCTTTGGGCAACTTGAGTCACATCTCTGGCTTCCTTCATTATCTATAAATGTGGCTCTCAACTTCAAACAATCTTTGGGTTTTGTTAGGGGGGGAAAAAGCAAAGGAATGACTTAAAACCACTCAGTCAGTAATGTCAAACAGTAATCACAAAGAGGAGATGGAGTCCCTCAGCCCTGAGGGAGTGAGGTCTGATCTCTGGGCTAGGGTTTTCCGATCACATACAGGAGTCTACATTTGAATTTGAATTTTAGAGAAACAAGGGACTGTTCTTTTTCAATTTAAGTAGGTCTCAAATACCCCATCTAGAATATTCTAGGATTCTGGAGCTGGAGACCCTTCCAGACCATCTAGCCAAGGAAGGCAAACTCAGATGTATAGCGGGATCAGGTAGCCGACATCTGGATTTTTATGTGAACTCTCCCTACTATTAAATGTTAACCAGACATTCAGTTAAACACACACAACAACAACAACAACAACAACAACAACAACAGCAACAATAACAAAATGCACCGTGGACCAGAGAAAACAGTGCTCTGGCCAGTTCATAAACTGTGATGAAGCCAAGCACTTTCAACTCTTAAACAGATGAGGACATGAGGCCTCTAGAAGACAGGTGTCAGCAAGTCTACATAGCTAAGGTTTTTCAGAAGATAACAGAACAATCATCTTGGAAATGTTGAAGATGAGCAGTCTGAAAGAGCCAGGATGGGAGCATTCCATGAAGTTTGCAAAATGTTTTCACCTCCGTCAACGTCTATGGAACTCTCAACATTCTGTAAGGTCAGCAGTTGAAGTCATAGGATGCCCAAGGTCACACAGCTAAATATCTCCATAGACAAGTCTCAGGTTGTCTTTCACTTTGCCTCTGATTCAGATGAGATAATGTCTAAGCTTCCTTTAGGATCCTATTAGAGACAAACTCCAAGCCTGATTTTCTGCCTCAGAAACTTAACCCAGTTCACAAATAAAGAAGGGGTTAAGTGGTCAGGGTTCCCCCCATGTTACCAGGCTCAGTGGCATTTACCAGTCTTCTGTCCTAGGAGCTGTACAGTTTGTCCTACCACTGATCTGTCTCCTGTACATTTTCACATAGGAAGGATGTTCTGAAAGCTGTTGATGCAGATTTTGAAGTGGAAAGGATGGGATTGAAGGCTGTACAGGGGAAGGAAAGTTAGGAGGACACAAATGGAACTTATTGAGAGTCTAGTGCATGCCATGCATTGTGAAAGTTGTAGCATATAATTCTTTCCCAGTTCTTTGCATGTCTGAATAATTCTCGTTTTTTCTGGTTTCAAGCTCAAATATCACTTCCTCAGAGAGCCTTCCCTGACCGCCCTTTCTAAAGAGCCCCTCCTCCCCCACTATCTCCTTAACTTGGTCAGTTTCTCCACTGCATTAAGGTCTGTAGTTATCTTGCTTGCGGAGTAGCTCCCCTTACAGATTGCAGGCTCCAGGAAGGTAGCACAGGGTCTTGTTTTCAGATGTATGTATGTATGCCTACTGCCTATCACGGGACTTGGCACACAGTGGGTGCTCAATAGATATGTTAAATATTTATGGATAGCTATTCATAAGATATACTTTATGGATAGCTATTCATGAGAAGATATACTTATGCTCCATCCTTCCTGAAAGAATTTCAGCCAATCCTTTAAGTTTCTCTTACCCTCCTATCCTTTTAAGTAGGAAGTGGAGCTACAGCTCTAGGGAGAGAGAAATGGTTAGGAACGAAGAATTGGCGCTCAGAGCTGTAAAGCGTTTTTCTCCATGTCACACAGCAGCCTGTGAATTTGTGCTTCCTGGACCGATTATGGGGCAGCTTGCAAACAGATTATCTGCAAACCAACGAAGCTTAGTTTTAAAGATGCCCGTACCTCGTAGCTCTGGGCGATGACATCAGAGTTCCAACCCCAGCCAAGCCCTGTGATCCTTGAAAACTACAAATCCCAGAATGCTCCGCAGCGCAGGGGTCCCGATCTCGGCGCGCGACTCTCCCCGACGCGCCCGAGGCCACCGCCCCGGGAACCAGAAAGACGCCCGAAACTCGGCCCTCCACGCCGCCGGGATCCGCCCGCCGCCTGCCGGGACTTGTAGTCTCGTGGGCTGGGAGTGCCCGCTCGGGAATCTCGGCCGCCGTCTGGGGGCAGAGGCGGCGCGGGTACGCGTGCGCAGTGCGCGGGCGGGCCGTCCTGGGCACTGCTCCGGCAGCCGGGCGCTTGTGGGAGCCGCGGCCGAGGCGGTGCGGTTGTTCCGGGCTGAGGACCGTGGTGAAGTTGGGCGTGAGGAGCTCGGCCGCGCCGGGCGGGGTGGGCGGGGCCGGACTTCGGGAGCGCCGCGCCGGCTGAGGCGAGCTGGGAGGCGTCCGCGCGTCCGCCGAGGGGCCGGCCGGCGCTGGTGAGTGCGGGGTGGCGGGCGGCGCGGGGTCCCGGGCTGCGCCGCGGCGGCTCCCCTCCCCACGTGTCCGCCCGGCGCGCCGGCACCTGGGCGAGGCCGCGGGCCCGGCTCACCTGCGCGCGCGGGCTGGGCTCGGCGCGGCGGGAGGGGGCGGTGTCCTCTTCCCGCGCCCGCTTTATTGTTTTCCCGACCTCGTCCCCGCGTCCGGCCGAGGACGGCGGGGAGGCCGTCGGCGGTCTTGGCGACGAGCTCCGCGGCGGCTCTGCTGAAAGGCACCGTCGCGCCCGCCTCCAGGTCGCCCTGCGCGGGCCAGCCGTGCGGGGATTCCCGGCGGGCGTCGCCTGTGCAAGTGGCTCGGCTCCAGGGCTGTGCGCACGGGGGCTCGACGGCCTGCGCGTCGTCTTCTGCTACTCCAGTGCGCGTGCACTTTAGCACTCGCCGCATCGGAAGGTGACTCCTCCCGGTTTCGTAGAATCAGACACAGTCATTAGTGTTTTACCTTCGTACCTTAATGACCAGTGCCAGAGTTGAAAGTGACTTGCCCAAGGTCACGCAGGTGGGACCAGGGAGGCAATCAGAGCCCGGGTCGTCGGGCTCGGAGGCCCGCGGCGCCGCTTTGGGGCCGTCCTGAGTGGTTTGCGGTTTGGTTCGTGTGCTTTCTATTGACTCTCCTGGATAGACCCTCAGAGGGGAGAGGGTTGTCACAATGAGAGTGCTCTTGTTATTTATAGTGTTTACTGCCTTGGGTGGAACTCAAGTTATGCGGTGGCCCAAAGCAGAGCATCTGCAGTCTCCTGGGCATATAAATAATGAAACTCGATTGCTTTGGGGGGGGGGGGCTGGTCCATGAGGAGGTTTAAGGAAGAAATAGGCAGGCAATTTGTGCGATTTCCTCTTCTATTTCACCCTCGAATCCTCTAGTACTTGTTTTCTTACTTTGCAATTGGTCGTTGTCTGTTTTAATAAGATTTTCTTTGCTGTAATGAAGTCACTGCCCTCTGTGAATTAGTTTTCTAACTAGAAAATCTTATTTCCTGTGTGTTTAACGACTGGAACAAATAGCGCAGTATGAGGTTTAAGCCATTGTCTTTTATCTTAGAGCTACTGATCAGTTTGCTTTATTTTCCCTTACACACTTAGCTTACATACTTCCTATGTTAGTTTAATGTCATTGAAACACTTTACAGCGACATTTGGGTATGCTTTATATGATTCAGAGAAAAACTGAAATTATTTGTTAAACTTTTCCTTCATCTGAAGAACTTGAATTGTAATTTCAAAAATAGTATGCTTCATTCCTACTACATTGCCTATTACTTTGCATACTTACATTTCATATTAACACACTTGTGTCAAAAACTATTTCCCCAAATAGAGTGAGTTCGTTTAATACTCCTTATCTTGGCCAGATCTTCCCAAAGGAAATTACATTTTTAGAATACTTAGGTATTTAAACAAGTATGTTTAAGCTTAGCAGAATTTAATAGTTAATTCATTTATAGTGCTGTAAATCCTATAGCGTATCCATTGACAGATTTCTCTTGAGGGATATACCAGCATCAAGAGGGATGGCTGTGAATTTGTCCTTTGTGTAAGCAGTGGATAACTTTTTGAGGTTAAGATGTGATACAAGGATTGAAACTGCTTCAGAGCTCATTTTATTTTGTTAATTAGTACTTTTATTGTTGCTTTGGCAGGAAGTAGCAGGTTTGTATCTTTATTTTCCAATTTTAGCAATGTAACAAAATAGGAAAGAGGTGGTGTGTAAATTTGAGTTGGTCATAGACTAGCAGAGACAGTAAAACAGGATAAGTATACAATTGTCAAGGAAACTGTCATGAGTTCATAAGCCGGAAGGACCTTTTTAGAAATGTTTAAAGACATTAAGAATAGCATTAGGTTATTTTGTTTAAAAAGTCACTGTGGGCAAAACTCATGCATAGTTAGTGTGTAGGATATGAAAAACTGAAAACTCCTAGGAAAATACTCGGGAAAGATGGAAACATTCTACATTTTATGGGGAGTTTTTCTCTAAAATGCAACTTTAAAAAATGACTTACTTAAGCCTGAAAGTTCTTACAGTCATTCTGTAGAACCCACAGTTATTTTGACTCTGGTAATTTGTAACCCAGAAATCTATGAAGTTATTTTTTAGCATAATTTAAGTCAGATTTTGCTATTGAAATATTACTTGATATTAAATAGCTGTTCTTGTTTAAATAACTGTTGTTTAAAATGGGGAAAATAGTTTTCTGAATAGAATATAGTAATTATTCAGATGTGAAAATAGTTACACTCTGCTTTTATTAGATAGAAAATTTCAAGTCTGTAGCAATAACTGCCCAAATACAAGCTGAGGTAATAAACAAATACTACCTTTTCATATACTTAAACATTTTACTTTTGGTAATATTAAAATTTAAAATTATAGTTCAAGGTAATTCTCTTCCTTTTACTTCAGATCTTCAGTGATACAATAAAATGGTGTCAGTAGGAGATAAATATTAAAATTTGGAAATGTATATATGTGGTATCAGAAACAAGTTCTTAGAACAGAAACATTTGGTAGCCTTAGATGCTTGTCTATAATGCTTAATTATTTTTAGAAACACAAAAAGATGTGTTTTTATTTAAAATCAGAATTTTTGTTGGTAGTTGTTATAGCAGTATGACTCTTTTATGCTTAATGAGTAACGTTGAACCATTTGAACTCTTAAGTGAAATTTTTTTCCTAGTAGCTTCTGTATGATAAATAATATGCGAGCTTATAATTCCTAGAAGAAATTTCAGCAAACATGTTTGCTATTTATTTCGGTAGGCTTTTTGATTAGTTGAATTCTTTTGCTTCAGGAAGATAGTGTTTTAGGGATTTTTATATCATAAATTTTTTGAACCGGAATTTCTATTGAATGTAGAAGAAATTTAGTCATTTAGGATATTTTTAGGACTGAGAGTCTTAAACATAGAATTCCTATCAGACTCGTCAATCTCCAAAGGTTGTGATTTTACCCACTTATACAGCCTAGCTTTTTGAGTTTAAACATTGAACTCTGGATTCTGTATTCAGTTTAATTTACCCTATTCTTGAAGAAAGGACAATCACAGGCACTTAGAATTGGAATCAATCTCAGAGGACTTCTAATGTAGCATCTTACCCAGTACAGTAAATCCCCCAGGGGAATCTCCGTGTCAGGTGCTCCCTCTCGTTGCTAAGGGCAATAATGCTGTTCCATATGTCATCAGTTTATTGAGCAGTCTGAGCTTGGTGAGAACAAACATCTTTTTTTTTTTTTTTAAATATTCACTACTTTCAACTATGATTTGTTGGGTATTCCTCTTCCTCCTTTCTCCCATGACATCATGGGCAGATAATAGCTTTTCTGCATTTATAGTTATTGCAAGCTGCAGCCTAATCTGTTTCAGTCACAAGCTGCAGTCTCCTGTCCATGTTAACGCTCTCTCCTTCCTGACCCCATTGTCAGGCCGCTTACTGCTTCAGGCACGTGGGGTGAGGAGGGGTACCTCTTTCTTTTCCCACTTGTGGGATCTACCTGGACAGGGACTAGTCAGAAGAAAAAGGAAAAGGACCGGTGTTTTTTACCTGGTACTATTAAAGCCCTCTTGATTAGCAGTGGCAAACCACTCACATCCACTCATCGGCATCCAAACTGGAATTTTGGGTGCTAGTTCGCAGGGAGACTCCCTCCTGCACAGAGTTTGTGAATATGAAATTTGCTGTAGGTAAACCTTTTCCAGCCTACTCTCCCACCTCTTTGTTCCTGTCCTGTCAGTCCACAGGTTCCTGTGAGTGTGTGAGCGAGAGGTGGATAGGGGGTCTTCTCTTTCTGCACCAGATTTTTTTGATGCCAGCAAGACAGCTCAAATCCAGTTACCTCCTGCATTTTCCACTTGACCCACTGGAAGCTCCCTTCTTTTTGATGGTAGATGGTGGCGTGTAGACTCCATAAGTCTCCCCACTTTCTCTGCCCTGCCGTTTCTCATCTACTTTCCCCGTTTCTCAAATAGCATAGGGTCAGTCCCTTAGTCCACTTCATAAACAGATGTCCAACTGGAGAATGAGATGCCAGTGTTTCCTTCTTGTGGATACTTCTTATCTTGGTGGATAATTCTCTTGGGTGCCCCTGACACTGTTTTTGGGTGAATAACCCATTCCTTTCCCTTTATTCTCCCTGAAGATTCAGAAGAGTTTTAATTTTTTCTCTCTTTTGTCAACTGCTTGTATAGTACAGAATGATGGTAAGGCATTGGTTAGGGTACCAGAGCCCTAAGGGGTGTATGGGGGGGGCAGTAGGAGTGTTAGTGCTGGGCTCAACAGGTACTTGATGCTGATGTCTGTATATCTGCAGCTCTGTGTTTGTCAGCAATTTTGGGACAACAGTGACAGTCCCATTCACATCTAGTTAAGTCCTGTGGGTCTAATGATGTCTTTCATTGTGCAGAATTGATTTTTCTTTCTTTTTCTTTCTGGTTTTTGTTTTGTGTCTTTTTTTTTTTTTTTTATACCTTTCTGGTTCCTGACTGATGAAGTATTAACCATGTATTTGTTCATTTATTACTGATTGTATTATCTAATTTTACCATAGAGCATAAGTAATACCGAAGGATAAATTTTGGGGAGGTTATAATAATATAATTTTATCTATTCTTGCCTCATATTAGCTTTTACTAAAAATGTAAATCCAAACAGAAATACAGCGTTTGAACTTTTTTCCTGCCATCATCTAAACAGATTAGTCAGTTAAATCTGCTAAGTGATTTCTTGCCTGATGAGGAAAAAGCAGCTTTCTATTAGGAAAATTAAACATTCATACTGGTTGCAGTAATTATGGGTTTCTTAATACTTCATTCAACACAGAGTTACTGTGTGCCTCCCATGTGCCAGCTGCTGTTTTAGGCATTGGAGAAACAATAGTAAATAGAAAAAAGTCTCTGCTCTCATGGAGCCTCCAATGCAGTCTAGGGAAACAGACAAGAAATAGGTAAATGACATCGTCGTCATTTGCTCTAGCAGTAAATGCTAGGAAGTATGCTGAGGAGACGCCGAGCGGGGGGTTGGGGTGGGAGGGTGGGAAGTGGCAGGCCAGTTGGAGCATTTGCAGTTTCAGTTAGGGTGTCAAGGACGGGCTTCACTGAGAAGAGGACGTTCAGGTTAAAAGGCCCTGAGTGGGGAGCTCGTCTGATGTAGCAGAGCCAGGCGAGTGAGTGAGGGGGGCTCAGGACGGAGTGAGGGGGTGCACAGGTGAGGCCTGTATGTCTTTGTGTAAGGGCTTTGGTTTTTGCTGTGTGTGAGATGGATTGCGTTAAAGCAGCGGTTCTTAACTTTGGCTGAACACTGGAATTATCTAGGCAGCTTTGAAATGTACTGCTGCTGAGATCCCATCTCCAGAGTTTCTGATTTAATTGGTTTGGGGATTCTAGCCTAGGCCAAAGGATTTTCAAAAACTCACAGGTTATTCTAATCAACAGCCAAAGTTGAAGTTTCAAGAAGAGGGACATTACATAGTATTGAGGACCATGGCCTCTAGAGCCAGACTCCCTTGGTTTGAATTTTGGTTCTGTCACTTCCTGAGCATCTGACCTTGGACACATAATTTTAAAAATCTATACCTTCATTTCTTTCATCAGTAAAGTTGTTATAAGGATTAAATGAACTGATGTTTAAATATTTAGAATAGTGCTTGGCAGGTATTGAGTAACCACTTAAATATATGTTTTAATGGGGACCACTGGACTGCTGAGACTAGAGTGACTGGGGCAAGGGCAGAAGTAGGGGAGCCCTCACAGTCATGCAGCTGAGAGGTGATGGTGGCGTGAACAGAGTGGCAGCAGTGCAGGTGGTGAGAAGTGGCATTCTGGATGTATTTTGAAGATGGAGCCAACAGGATTTGCTGAAGGATTGGACATGGAATGAGAGGAAAAGGAGACTCAGTCGGGTGTGACTCCTAAGAGCTGGGAGAAGGGAGTGGCTCTTGACTAGATGGGAGACAGAACAGATTTCTGAGGGAGTGTCTGGAACTCAGTTTGTTAAGCAGGAGATGTCTGGTAGATGATTCAGTAGATCTGTAGAGCAGGCAGTTGTAAACATGAGTAGGGAGTTCAGAGTGTGCAGAGATAGAGCAGTTTTGGAAGTCATCAGTGTGAGACGTAAGGGAGTGAGTGAGCAGCTTACCATGACAGTATGTAGCGGTCTGTAGACCATCCCCGGGACACTGCAACATTCAGAGGTCTGGGAGATGAAATGGTTCCTAATAACAAATAATTATTTTATTTTATTTTAAATATAATCTTAGTATCAATGTTTGCATTATCCTAAATGCACATAAAATACTATCGCATACATAAAATGGTTTCAAAATTACAATACCAACTAGGATTGCTGGCTCATAGGGATGAAAGGTATGCCATTTTGTTCAATAGTGCCAAATTTCCCTCTGTAAGGTTGTGCCGGTTTGCTTTTTCACTGGCAATATAAGAGTCCCTATTTTCTTACCGCCTCACCAAGATAGTGTGTGTTAAACTTTTGAATTTTTGCCAGTCTGATAGGTGAGAAATGGTATTTCTGTGTGGTACACGTTTTTTCTTTTTAAACTTTTCTATTATGAAGAATTGTGAACATCTACAAAAGTAGACAGAGTTGTGTAACTACAGTACCTATCATTTAGCCCCAATAACTGTCAACCCAAGGCATGCCTCCTTCACCCATTCCTCCTGAATTATTCAGGTAACATTTTATTTTATCTCTATATCAATAGATAGCTAAGTTTTATCATTGCTACTGGATTTTTTATTAACTTTTTGGAGTTTGTTACATACAATAAGTTATGCATTTAAAGTTTACAGTTGGATGAGTTTTGACCATATTGTAGCACCTAGCAGTAGATCCTTTATACTGTAGAGTGCTATTTCATTGTATAGACACGCCACATTTTATTTATTTACCTATTGATGGACATTTGGGGGGCTATTGTGAATAAAGTTGCTGTAAATATTTATGAATTAGTCTTTACATGCATATATGTTTTCATTTCTCTTGAGTAAGTACCTAGAAATAGAGTGGGTAGGTGTATGCTTGCTTTTGTTGCTAGAACTTTTTCCATGATGGTGATACCATTTTACATTCCCATCAGCAATACATAAATTCTGGATGCACCATGTCTTTGATAACATTTGGTATTGTCAGTCCGTTTAATTTTACCCAGTCTTGAATGTGTATGGCATCTTTTTTAAATTCAGGATTATCGAGGTATAATTTACATATAGTAAATATTTCCTATTTTGGTATACTGTTCTGTAGGTCTTGACATACACATATAATGTAAGCTCCACCATAGTCAAAATATACAACGGCAAATATCACCAGAAAAACTTTCCCTGTGTTTTTTTGTACTCACCCTTCTCTCTATTCCAAGCCCTAGCAACTCTGATCTGTTTTATCACTGTAGGTTTTTTTTCCTTTTTCATTTGTATACAGTACAGTTCACTCTTTGGTGTATGGGCCTGTGAGTTTTGATAAATGCAGTCACGTATCCCACCACAATCAAGATTCAGGGCCGTCAACATTACTCCAAAAATTACCCTTTGACGTCAGCTCCTCCCTCCACCCACTGACCTGTTCTCTGTCCCTATAGCCTTGTTTGGTCTGGCTCGGTTCACGTAGCGAAATACATTTGAGGTTTCCCCGTGTGGTGCGTATCAATAGCTCGTTCCTTTATGTTGCTGAGGAGCATGCCGTCATGTTGGATGTGCCACAGTGCATGCCTTTACCAGTGCAGGGACATTTGGGTGTTTCTGCTTTTGCCGATTGTGAATGATGTTGCTATACACATTGCCATGCAGGTTTTTGTGTGTACATGTGCTTTCAGTTCACTTGGATAAACACCTAGGAGTGGGACTGCTGGTTCACATTGTGAGGGTATGTCTGGTCTGCCATACCATTTTGCACTCTCACTAGCAGTGTGTGGGAGAGTGTTCATTTGTCCACATCCTTGTCAACATTTGGTATTGTCAGGTTTTTAAATATTTTTTAGCCATTCTGGTAGGTATATGAGGTCGGACAGTTAATTTTGCAAACTCATCCTAGAAAAAGTGCTGCTTAACCTCATTGCTGAATATCACTACAGTCACCTTCGAAGTACTCCCTTTGGGAAGCTGTACACTGACACCAGCCCCTAGTCCACCCTTGAAAGCAGTTTTGGCCATCAGAGCTGTCATTGTACCTTGGCAAGGTTATGACACCTTACTGAATTGTTTGTACAGAGCTGCCTACGTAAGCGCATGGTGGCAAGTTTGTGAACTTATTTGTCAGATTTTGGGCACAATCACAGCTCTGATGGCCATTCCAGAAAAAGAGTTCCAAAATTGTTTGAAGGGTGGACTAGGCACTGGTGTTGGTGCACAGCTTCCCAAGGGGAATACTTTGAAGGTATTCTGTAGTGATACTCAGCAATGAGGTATGTAGCACTTCTTTTTAGGATGAGTTTGCAAAATTAACTGTCCAACCTCATATAGTGGTACCTCATGGTTTTTATTTGAGATACCTTCCTGACTAATGATGAGCATCTTTTTACGTGCTTATTTGCTATTTATATATCTTTGTTGGCTTGTCTGTTCATATTTGTTGCCTATCATGTTGTTTGTCTTATTATGGAATTGTAGTAATTATTTGCCTGTTCTTGGTTATCAGTTATTTGATAGATATATGTGTTATTTTTTTTTTCATTCTGTGGCTTATCGTTTGATTTCTTAATGGTTCTTTTCAAAGGCTGTTCTTAATTTTGATTAAGTCTAATATAGTAACAATTTTATGGTTCAGGCTCTGTGTATTATCTAGGAAGTCTTTGTCTACTCCCCAAGGTCATGAAGACTTTCTCATATATATTTTTAGAAGCTTTACTATTACAGATTTTACATTAGGTCTCTGATCCGTTTTGAGTTAATTTTTTTTCCACATGGAAGCTAATTGTTCAAGTGCCGTTTATTGAGAGACTGTCCTTCCCCTATGAAATTGCCTTGGCATTTTTGTTGAAAATCAATTGACAGTGTATGTATGGGTCTGTTTTTTGGTGCTATTCTGTTCCACTGATTTATTATATCAATTCACCAATCCTACACTGTCTTATTGCTATAGCTTTATTGTGTCTTTTTATTTTTATTTTTTTATTTTTATTGTAAGCTTTGAAATCAAGTAGTGTGAGGCTGTTCTTTGGGAAATAGATTGGGCTTTTTTAGGTCATTTGCATTTTGATACATAATAGAATCACTTTGTCAGTTTTTATAAAATACTGTGTCACAATTTTAATTGGTTGGATTGTAGCAGTACTTTATTCCTTTCTGGGTCTGGATAAAATTCCATTGTATGGATATCTACCACATTTTGTTTATCCATTCATCTGTTGGACATATGGTGATTTTCACTTTTTGGCTATTGGAAATAGTGCTGCTATGAACATTCATGTATACGAGTTTTTGAGTATCTGTTTGGATAAATATTGGGTAAATTGTTGAGTGAATGTAAGAGTAAAAATGCTGAGTTGTATGGTAATTCTTTTTAACTTTTGAAGAACTCCCAAACTGTTTCACACTGCTGTTGTACTATTTTATATTCCCACCAGCAATGCAGGAGGGTTCCAGTTTCTCCACTTGGTTCCCAAAACTCATTTTCCTTTCTTTTAATTATAGTCATCCTAGTGGGTGTGAAGTGGTTATCTCATCATAGTTTTTGAATTACATTCTCCTAATGACAAATAATATTGAGCATCTTTTTGTATTCTGGTTGGCTGTTTGTATATCTTCTTTGGCAGAAATATTTTTTTCAAGTTCTTTGCCCATTTTTTAACTGGGTTTTGTTGTGCAGTTGTGAGAGTTTGTTATATATTGGGATACTAGGTCCTTCTTAGATATATAATTTGCAGTATTCCCTCTCTGGAGGTTGTTTCATTGTCTTAATGTCCTTTGAGGCAAAAACTTTAAAAAAAAATTTATTGGGGTGACATTGATTAGTAAAAATTACATAGGTCCCAGGTGTACAATTCTACATTACCTCATCTACATGTTGTATTATGTGTTTATCACCCAGAGTCAGTTCTCTTCCCATCACCATATATTTGTATCCCTGTCCCTTCTCCCTTACCCTCCCCCTTACCTTTGGGTAATTACTAAATTATTGACTGTGTCCATGAGTTTCGTTTCTGTGTTGCTTTTGATTCTATGTCAACAATCCAGCTAAATTTCTCCATCCCTTTCTCTTATTTTACCCACTCTCCCATACCTCTCCCATCTTAAAGAAGTCCCTCTAACATTCTTTGTAGTACTGTTTGGTGGTGATGTATTTCTTTAACTTTTCTTATCTGAGAAGCTCTTTATCTGTCCTTCAATTATGAATGCTAGCTTTGCTGGATACATTACTCTTGGTTGTAGATCCTTGGTTTTTATCACATTGAATATTTTCTGCCAATCCCTTCTAGCCTTCAGTTTTGGGTAAGAAATCAGCTGAGCGTCGAATGGGCGTCCCCTTATAAGTTACTATTTGCATTTCTCTTGCTGTTTTTAGAATTTTCTCTCTCTTTTTTTTAACTTTTGCCATTTTAAATTATGATGTGTCTTGGTGCGTTCTTGCTTGGGATCATCTTGTTTGGGATTCTCTGTGCATTCTGGACTTGTATCTTTCCTTCACTAGGTTAGGAAAATTTTCAGTCATTATTTCTTGAAATAATTTCTTTCTTTCTTTTTTTTTTTCTTTTTGGTATGTGAATAGCTCCCTGACTGGGAAGTGAACCCAGGCCACAGCGCTGACAGCACCAACGCCGAAGCCTTAAGTCACTACACTATCAGGGAACTCCCTTGAAATAATTTCTTGATCCCTTGCTTTTCCTCTGTCCCTTCTGGTACACCTATGATTCTGATATTCTTCCACTTAAACTTGTCCCAGAGGAATCGCAAACCATCCTCATTTTTCTGAATTCTTATATCTGTTCTAAATGGGTGCTTTCTGCTGGCTTTTCCTGCAAATCACTGGTTTGAGCTTCTATTTTATCTAGTTTGGTGACTTTTTTCTGTTCTTCATTTCAGTTAATGTAGTCATTATCTCTCTCTGGTCCTTTATAGTTTTGTAAGTCTTCTTTGATGCTTGTTATCTCTCTGTTGAAATTATCATTCATTTCCTTAAGCATTTTTATAATCGTTGCTTTGAGCTCTGTTTCTGATGCGTCCCGTCCCCATCATTGTAATTCTCTGGTTTCTCATTTTTGCATCCTCTCTGGACCCTCGCTGCTGATACTCATGGGCAGAGGTCTGTGGGGGAGGGCGGTTTGCAGCTTTGATTTCTTCCTGTGGCTTCTGGGGTTGTGCAGGGAGTTTGGGCGTGAATAAGCCTTAAAGTTCTCGGCTTGCCCCACGCGGGACTCTGCCCTGAGCCTTGGGGGTCAGCTGTCCTGTTCGCTGGTCTTTCAAACCGTCCTGGTTGTGGGCTGAGAAACCGTGCACAGCCCCCTCTCACCTCCTTCCTGGCCAAGCCTTCTGCGCTGCAGCTCCTCACCGCCTCACCGCCCAGCTGCTCCCTCTCCTCTGGGAACTGGAGTGAATTCCTGCCGCTGTAGTTTGCAGGCAGGTCTGCACATCCAGGGGCCACAGTGAGGTGGGGGCGGTATCTCCCGCCCCGCCTGCGGGCCCCCTTTCCTCTACCCCTGGACTGAGTGAGGCCCGGAGCTCCTCCCGCCGCCTCCTCCCGCCGCCCTCCGCCCTCCACCCTCTGCCCTCCACCCTCTGCCCTCTGCCCTCTGCCAGCGGGAGAGTTCCAGGTGGAGACCCAGGCTGCGTAGGGGCTCTTCCCTTTATTTCTCCTTTGTGTGACCCTCTGCCCACCTGCAGGTACCTTAATGCCAGGAGTGGGCTTCTTAGCTGTGATTCTGTGATGTGGAGAGGGCCCTTGGTTGGGGTGTAGGTGTCCTCTTAGCTGCCATCTCCGGAGTTGTTTTCGGGAGTCCCTCTCACGGCGCCATTTTGTTGTGTCTGCCAAAAGTTTTTGATTTTTATGAAGTCCGGTTTATCTTATTTTTCCTTCTGGTGTTTGTGCTTTTGCTGTCATATCTAAGAATTCATCACCAAACCCAAGGTCATGAAGATTAACTCTTATATTTTCTTAAACTTTTATAGTTTTAGCTCTTGTATTCAGATTATTAATCCATTTTGAATTTTTTCTGTACAGTGCGAGGTAGGGCTCCAGTTTTATTCTTTAACATGTGAATATCCAGTTATCCCAGCATCTTTTGTTGAAGAGGCAGTTTTCCCATTGCATGATGTTGGTACCTCATTGAGTATCACTTGGCCATAGATAAGTGGGTTTACCTTTGTGTTCTCAATACTTTTCCTTTGGTTTATGGCTATCTCAAGGTAATACCATGTGAGTTGGTAGTTTTTACCTGTAGGGTGTGTTCGTATAGTATGTTAATTTTTCAAGTTTTGATTATATTTTAGAAATTTTCAAAAACTTTGGGTAAGTTCTTTAAATAAATGATCTCTAAATGCCAGATTAATAATAACACACATGTAAACTTAATGGATGGTTTTATTTAAAACTTTTTGATGTGTTTCACCTTTTCTCTGACTGCACACAGAATGGTGATTTAGATATGCAGTATATTAGGGTGTATACCAACTGAATTTTCACTGAGTTAAACTTTCCTTGAGCCTTTAAATGAAGAGCTAGTTATATAAATAAATTCAACCTGCCCAAATATGTTGGTGCTCGCCATGGAAGTATCAGCATAGGAAAGGTCTGCATATTTGCATAACCTCAGGAAGGAATCACATACTTAGTTTCTAGAGAAAAATGACTATAAACACTGCTGTTTACCCAAGACAAAGTTTTTAGCTTTAATCACTACAGTAAAGATTTCAGTACTTCAGAATCAGAATATGCTATGCCTCTGAAGTCCCTTTTAATCTATAACCTCTGTCTCTTTTATTTTTCCTTGTAATTTATTTGCTGAAGGAACTGGGCTCTTCATTGTTTTCTACAGTTTGGATTTTGCTGATTGAATCCCTCTGTTTTCTGTTTAATATGTTCCTCTGTGTTCTTTATTTCCTGTTAATTGGTAGTTGAACATAGATTTAGAGACTTGATCAGATTCCGATAAAAACTTTTTTTGTTGTTGTAGTATATTCACTTGATTGGTAGTATTTGTGTCTTCCATCAGGAAACACATCTTACCCACATCTCTCTTTCTTCATGATGTTAGCTGACTTTATTTTGATTCGTTTTAGTTTTAACAATTCAAAGAGTTTGAGAGAGACAGGATGCTATGGAGATTAAAATACAAGCTCTGGAGTCCAAGAATCTGGTTCATGTTTTGATTGTTTACCTACTAGTTCTCTGATCTTGGAAACTCACTTCCTCTTCTCAGTGTTAACTTTCTTATTTGAAATGGGGAAGATGATGCCTACTCATAGGGTCATTTTGAGGATTAAATGGGAAAGAAAGTGCATGGAAAAGACGACCCTAGCATACAGTAAGTGGCCAATAAAGGTTAGCTACTGTTTTGTGAATTAAAAAATATTCTAAAACAGTCTGAAAGGTAGATATAAGGTAGATATCTCATTTATAAGAGAGGAAATTAAAGTTTAGATAGCTAATTTTTTGGCTCACTTGGGTTTAAGGAAAAAAGTAAATTATTCAGCTGAGGTGAATAATTCTCCTTTGCCCTCATCAACTGTGAACAGTTGCACTTAGTAGCCACTCATCATAAACTTAATTTCAAATTTTTGCCCATGCTTTGTATGTATAAGTATTCACATTAACAGTGCCCCCACCTAATGTTGGAAAATAGGCTCCTTGTTGAACAAATCATATCATAGCATATTTTATGCTTGAAGTCCACTGAGAAATGCTTCATGTTAATGTTTTTATTTTGCAGTGTAATGTTCAAGGTCAGAAATGCCTTATGTGGATCGTCAGAATCGCATTTGTGGTTTTCTAGACATTGAAGAAAATGAAAATAGTGGGAAATTTCTTCGAAGGTACTTCATACTGGATACCAGAGAAGATAGTTTTGTATGGTACATGGATAATCCACAGGTTTGTAAATTCCTAAGGGTTACCCTCCTTTAAAAGCATATAAGAATTTTAATTATTGAAGTATTTGACATACTATACTGATGTTAGGATATGTCTTCCTGAACAGCATATGTTTAGATTTATGTCTACTGGCTGAACTCTCTCTGCTCTGAACTTCCAACTCCTACTGTCTTATTTGCATTTTAGAAGATGAAACTAAGTTTATTTGAAACAATTTATGCATCGTATATGTTTTTCCTCCTTTGAGAGAAAAACACTATCTTTGGTAGAAAATTTTAAAATCATGGAGATGTAAGATACTGTGTCTAGGATACAGACTACTCTCTTTCAATAAATAAACTACTGAAACTCGTTCGCACTCTTGTGTGTAGATAGGCCTTTCATCTTATAGTGTCAGACTTGCCTGTCAGTCATCGTAATGCTATCCACTTGGATTTTATTGTTCCCTTGTAAATCATTGGGTGTAAATGTTACAAATTAAAAACGAGAATCCTTATTTTAAGGTCTGTGATTTAAGACCTGGGATTAGTGATCATCTTTTGAGCAGCTTTAAATTTTTTTCCTTTGAAACTCTGTTCATATTGCGATGTATGTCATAAGCAAGTATGTGCAAAGCAAGGGATGAGTCTCTAAGCTGATCTGGCCTTGTGGACTTCTTGTGCAGATGGGGACCCGAAGGCTAGGGCAGGAGCAGGGAGTGACTGGTAGGAGGTTCCGTTCTGTTTCACAGAGCAGGGACTAGATCCCTCATAACTAGTCTAGTATTCTTTGCTTACCTGCACTGACTTCAGATTAGATAAAATACATGTATGCATTTATATTTGATTATATAGAATTCGAGTTGCAAGGGACCTTGGTATTAATTCAGCCTCCTTAAGTGCAAGAAACTCATATATCCCTGATCTTCACCTTAGGTGTTGTTTGAACTAGACGTTACTAAAAAGTATGCATTATATTTGAGACAACTTTAATTATTATTTGTTCTGTGAACCATGTCTAGTTTCTTGTATCTTGTACCCATTAATCCTGTTTTTGCCCTCTGATTCTATAAAATTAATTTAGACCTTTATCCACATGCGGTCTTTCAATAATTCGTACTTTAATTCAGTGTATATTACCTGAGTGCTGACTCTGTATGAGATTTTTTTTTTTTTTTTTTTTGCCTGCAACTGTCTTTATCCTTATCCTAAGAGCTTACCACACCTGTTTGACTCCCTTATCTCTGGGCGGAACCAACTTTCTTGGGTGGAAGTAACCTGGCTGTGCTCCTGCATGATTACCTCTGTTTACTTGACCAGTCAGTGGGGAAGCAACAGGTAGGCAGAAGTCAGAAGTTCATGGGTACTTTTTTTTTTTTTTTTTTTTAACATAAGCCAGGATCCTTTTTCCTTTGGAGCTCCTCTGTCTCTGTGGCACAGTCCTCCCAGACCTCCTGTCCACAAGGAGGAAAGTAACTCAGTCCCCCGACTGCTCTCATTGCTGTTTCCTGCAGTCCGGGATCTGCTTCTCCTCACCCGGTCTGACCACTGCACAGTTCTGCCTGTCTTTCCTACCCTTGTTTGTCTTTTCACAAGGTCTGGCTAACATATATGTGGTTTCTCCTGAATTTTATTTAAAACCCCTTGATTATTTTTGTCTTTATATGTATATAGTAGATTCTCCCCAGAATTCCTCCATTTATCAGGACTTCCCACTTAAACAGAGCTAGAAGACGACAAGTTGAACATAGGATATGTGTATCACAGCACGGAAGGAGACAGAACTCTGGAATTCAGAGAAAGGGTGAGGTTATAGTGAGCAGGGGAAGCTAATGTCTTCGTGGAGGTAGTGGCATTTGAAATTGATTTAGAAATATGGGTGTGATTTTGGCCAAGAGGTGGAGAAGTGGATATTCCAGTGCTCAAAGAACAGTGTGGGCCAAGAAATCTCGGCTGGAGCTCCCGGTCTGTCCCAAGAATCGTTCACTTCAGTTACAGCTGGGAGGGGGATGCAGCAAGGTTTGCACTTAGCTGGGTCTTTTTCAGAATTCTTTTGGAGGCCAGGTTCTATGACATAATTAGCACATTGGTTTTTCTGAATGTAGTGCAGAATTTTAAATCTGTTTTTTTATTCAGTCTGTCCTTAATAATACTATCTCCTCATTCCAACTGACGGGAATCTTGTACAGTCTTGATTTTACCAACCTTTCTATTAGCCATAAGTACCACCTTTGTGTCACTTTTAAATGTACTAGTCAAGACTGTTATCTTTTTAATGGGAACATTAGTAAAATGTCTTGTTAGGAGTGTTATATTAAATTGAATCATATGAAATTGCCAATGTACCACCTCTTTCATGCATTAAAAAATGGCAGTTTCATATGGTTCAACCTTATTGCTTATGTTAGTGCTGTAACATGTTATACTGATCATAATAACCCTGATAATGAAAGAAAATTAGTTTGGCTCACCTGTTTTTCCTCTGTTTTGTTTTCTTTCTAACCATTGGTTTAAAAGTCCGTTTTAGTGTTTCTAGGGATCAACTTGGGGCTTTTTGTGTTTTGATGAGGGCGTGAGTATTGTGAAGGCATTAAATAATTAAGTGACTGTATTAGGAAGTGAATTTGAAGAAACTTGAAAAAGTCTTTTGGCAAAAAGAGTGCAGGAACTAGTAAGAACAAATTGCTTATTTCCCTTTTTATCTTAAATGTCATATTAGTTTATTATTTCTTGTTCATTGTCAAGTAACACATTTTAAACCCCACTTTTTTTTAGTTGAACTTGGCAGCAATCATACGGGTTAATAGGAAGTAGGCATTTTGAATATCCTTTATTTCCCAGCTGCTTCTGTTTCCCTTTACTGTACCACGATTTAATCTGTGACCCTTTATGTCATGCAGCCATGACATACCTTCTCATTTCTCTTTCTCACACAAAGGCTTAGAGCTGAATTCATACAGTTAAAATAATAGACCTATCGAAGACTTAACAGAAAAATAACAATTTTGTATGGAAGGGTAGCTGTGTTTGGAAAAAAATCACTTTGGTAGTAGTTAGGAGGTCTTGAAAACATTATAACATTTCATTTTGTTATCCAAAATTACAAAAACAAAAACACCTCTAAATGGAACACATTTTGTATAAGAACACAACCATTTAGTTACACATTAAAATTTTTTATATGCATATTTATATGTGGTTTGTAGTTGGAAATTTGTACATCGTATACAGTTTAGAACAGAACATAATGTGGTTTTACTTTATACAGGAATGAAAGATTTGAAAAGACCTGTCAGCAATAACAGGCTCATGTTTAGGATTCTTCAGTCTTTGCAATGCCTGGGCTTCCATATAATTAACTGTTTCTAGTAAGTTTGTCAAGGTTGGACAGAAGTACTTCCTAATCATTCATAAAAGCAAGCCCAAATATGTTTTTTTAAATGTACATTGTTACAAAGTCAATTAAAATCTTAATCTACAGCAGAGGAAACTTTCAAAATCAAGATTGTTTTTATTTTTGAAATCTTATATCAGTCTTTTCCTTAATATTTTTAGTATTTTTACACGGTCTTTTATCTGCTTCCCTCCCACCATCCCCCTCTATAAACCATCTAATTTATTGTTGTATTAATTAAAGTATAATTTTGATTACAGAACTCACCAGTCTTCTTTGGTGGTTTCAGATTCTTAGCAATATAAATTCATTGGTATATTGCTTTTTTTTATTAAGTCCTGTATAATTAGGTTCTTAGTTCAAGTTCCCAAACCACCATTTTGTACTCCAACCCCGTGTGATGCCGTGTTACTGTCCAGCACGGCCACGTTGCTGTTCTCATGCAGACCCTGTGGGCGCCCTTGCCTGCCCACGGAGCTCGTATTTCCTCTGCCTGAGATGCGCTGTCTTCTCTCGTGTCTGAGTTTTTCCGTTGTGGTGGTTTGTTCTTCTGCCTCGTCTTTCCTGATAGCCTTAGCCAGAAGTGATTCTCCCTCTTCTCAATTCTGGTTTTATTCCCTTTACTTTAGTGATTTATTTAGACTTTCAGTATTACTTTGTACTAATTGGAGCTGCACAGCATTGTGGTTAGACATTTATGTAATCCCTCTTAATTCTTCATCCTTAGCTCTTTTAACATGTAAACCACATTCCAAATTGGGGAGGGAAGAACAAAAGCATTTTGTATGGAAGAGTCGCTCTATATGCTCCCTGGTGGGGTTTAAAGAGCATCACTTAACAACTTTTTGAAAAATGGTATTGATGTCGATGAAGTATGTTGTAATAAATCCTAATATACTTAAATAGGGGGACATTTAAATACTTGATTAAAAATTTTTAGTATATGTGCTGCTGAAGTGAGCATATGATTAAAATATTTTTAATAGAACAAAAGTACTGTGTATAGTCTTTTGAAATTTCTCACAATTGTATTTGTGTCTTAGATATTTTTTCCCCTTGCTTTCAGGGACAAAATCGATCTTTTTATGGCTTTTCAAGCTCATGAAACGGAAAGTAAATTTAGCTACAGTGATAGAAACGGCCTTTTAGTTTTCGCTTGTATTAAGGTGGAAAAGAATAGAGGTCAATATTATTATCCATATTTGTCAGCTCGATTTCAGACCTAGTACATACTTGAACTGAAAGTGCTGATTTGTAAAATATGATATTAAAAAATCTAATTTATTAACTTTTTAATGTGTATATTGTAATATAAAATAAATTTATAATGGATATTAATTATATATTAATCATTTGTTTCCAGAACCTACCTTCTGGATCATCACGTGTTGGAGCCATTAAACTTACCTACATTTCAAAGGTAGCCTTTCTATATTGAATTACATTTATGCTTGAATTAAAATAAAATCCTTTAGAATGGGCAGAATTGCCATCTTCCAATAATTCGCCAAAATGACCAAAGCAGAAGGGCAGGGAGAGACACCCACTGTATGTTCTGTAAGCCTTTTAGAAAATGCAGAGCCGTTCATCTGGCCACATACATGCGAATCTGTATGAGAGGCGATGGAGACATCAAGGGAATGGGAACTCTTCAAAAAGGAGTGCCCCACCAGTGTTCCCATGGCCAAACTGGGAGGGTCTGCAGTGTTACCCAGCATGCGGTTGGCATTATTGTAAACAAGTTAAGGGCAGGATTCTTGCCAAGAGGATTGAGCATATCAAGCACTCTTAAGAACCAAGATAGCTTCCTGAAACATGTGAAGGAAAGGAAGGAAGACAAAAGGGAAAGGTAACCTGGGCTCAGCTGAAGCGCCAGCCTGCTCCACCCAGAGAAGCACAGGTTTTGAGGTCCAGTGGAAAATGGCCTGAGCTGCTGGACCCCATTCCCTATGAGTCCATGGCATGAGAGGTGTAAAAAATAAAAGACCTCTGTACTGTTAAAAAAAAATCCCTTAGCATGAGAGTGTAAATAAAAGGAGGGATTTCCTTTCTGTGTCGTTTAATGATGATCTTCAGGTTCATATCATGCTGAAAATAGTGCCTCATTACAATTTTAGGATGTTGTTTGATAAAATTGGGGAGAATCTGGAGTTTACTTAGAGGATGTGGCAAATTGCAAAAGTTACCATTAACCTTTATGATCTATTATGTGAACATTAGAAGGGGAGAAATCACTTAACAATGAAGCTCTCTCTATCTTTGGGAACATGGAGATTTTTCTAAGTCTGTTTTATGTTTGTTTAAACTGTTTCTCATTTTTAATTCCATTACTTTGACTTTTTGTTTCTTTACATTTTATTTTGAAGAAAATATGAACCATCTTCATGATGAAAGAATGATTTTTTTCCCTCATTTCACTTTGTCTCTGCTAATTTCTGTGTTGGTGTTTGTTGATTTTTCTGGCATTTTTGCAATAGTTTTTATTTTCAAAATTTAGATTTCGTGTTGTCATATAGCTTTTATCTTTGTTTTCTTTCTTTCTTTCTTTTTTTTTTTATATGTGGGTAGTTCCCTGGCTGGGAATCGAACCCAGGCCACAGCGTTGACAGCACCGAAGCCTAGCCACTACACCACCAGGGAACTCCCTATCTTTGTTTTCTTTTATTAATGTTTTGAGAACTGAGATAGAGACACTGAGGAGGTAGCCCAGTGAGCTTTTTGTGTTTTATACAAAGTAATACATTTGTTGATGATTGAAGGTATGAGATGTGAAAAGTAGCAGCACAGTATATTACACAATAAGTAATATGCACATGCATACTGTGCTACCTATGTTGGATTTGTTAGCAGAGGTATTCAACAGAAGACCAATTTGCAAGTGTTACCTCTGTTTAAAAGATATTTTTATAAATACTTTGTCAGTATAACAAAAGAACTATTTTTCTCATTAACAAAAAAAAATTTAGCCCTTGAACAATAAAGATTACATATTTAAAGAGAACCATTATGTTGAAGCCATATTATGTAAATTTATAAGACAAATATTGTTTAAGTTTACCTCAGTGTTCCTGTAAATCAAAACATTTAAATGCTGCAGGGCAGCCTGCAGCTGAACTTCGATAGAGACTGTTATTAGGAAGCATAGAATTCCATTGTAAAGTAAGTTCTAGATCCTCAGTTTGCTAGATTACCTGCTGTGTATGTGTACTGTAATGTAAAATACACTGCCAGCATCTTGGACTCTCTGTGTAGTGATGTGGAAAGGCCTGTTTGATTGGAATAGGCAGTTGAGGGGGAGCTTGCCCATCTGCTTGTTACCTTTTCAGTTGCTTGTTGCCTGGCCGTTTAAAAAATGAACTGTTAACTAAACAAGCAGGCTGACTGGCCAGTTGCTTTTCCTTTCTCCATTGCTCCCCTTTTAAAATACAACCTCTGTGTAGTTCTGTTAACTTTCATCTGTGTCCCACAGCTTACGGAAGTTTGAATTGCACAGTTTGTACTCTGCTTTAGACATGCCACTTTTTTCTCCCCAGAATTTTTTCCTGGAACAAATTTCAGTGTGACTCAGAGCTGTGAATTTATAATTGGGATCAGTCAGGAACCCCAGACTTAAGGTTCCTTTCGAAGGTACAAAACAGATACGGCAATTACAAGTCTTGACATCGGGCAGTAGCATGGCAGTAGGCTTGAATGGGCTCCAAGAGAGCTGCTTCACTTAAAGGGCTAGCAGCAACCTGGTGCCTTGGTTGCTTCACCTTCTGAAAGGAACCATGTGCTTCGTTTAGTGAAGTGACTCCATTATCCCTGGGTATTCTAATGTACAAGCGGGCATCCAATGCCATTGTGATTTCCTCATTGCAGGTTAATGTCTTCCTGATTTCTGGACTTCCTTAAGTGTACAAACTCCCCCTTGCCCACCGTCATTTTCTTTTACAGTTCACAGCTAATTCAGAAACACAATTTGGGAGTAAGTCATAGCTTCTATAGAGTATTCATTGAGGGCACTTAGAACATTTAGGTTAAACTAAAAATACTTATATATGTGACATAAAACTTAATTATTTACTTTCAGTTTCTTCACATTTCCTTTGAAGAAAGCACAAGTTTGTTCAAAGAGAACATGGAAGTTTCATTTGTTTTAAACATGTTGCACTTGGGATCCATATCCTATATTTAATTTGGCAGTTTTTTTTCAGTTGTCTTTAAAGTTTAATTTTGTATCCAGATGTGTGCTAAATGTGACTATTGGGAAATTATACATGTGGAAGTGTACACTGTATTTAAGACTGGTTATAATAGTATTTGAAGAAGTGAGTGACTCATCTTTCTCTCTTGTTAGGTTAGCGATGCAACTAAGCTAAGGCCAAAGGCTGAGTTCTGTTTTGGTAAGTAACCATGTTGTATGTGTTAGTGATTTTACATTAGACTAATATAATCACACTGCATTGTATAAGAAAGCAGTCACTGAAAACCACACACCAGAAACCTGGTGGCTAGTGAATTATTCCAAGGCAAACTCCTTGAAACCACTGTCCGGTTGAAGAAGTAAAGGCCCTCCCTTAGCCCTAAAGCGTCTTTCCTGTGTCCCGTCCCAGCCGCCTCCCTCTGTCCACATGTTATCGTTGTCTGGGTCGTTACAGTGCTCACATCCAGCAAGATTTCAGGTCATTTTTAACTTTCTACTTTGTTTATTCTGTATTAAATACATAATAATGAAAAGGATTTGGTTTTCAACTTGTGGGTACTGAAAAGTTTATGGTTTGGGGTAACTGAGGGTATCTGATTAATTGTTCACCAGACACTTAGTGAATATCTAATACGTGTTCACTGGGCTTGGCGCTGGAGCTATGGGAGTACTAAGCAGTCGCTGCTCGTAAGGCCCTTGCAGGCTGGTTGTCTCAAGGACAGATAACAGTATCAGGTAATTGTTGCATGTGTTACAGTCAGTAGATAAAGGAATGGACCATTGACTAGAGAAGCACAAAGGAAGAGCTTCGGGTCCTTATTGGGGATCTCGGGAGTCGGGAGCCATGCTCAATGAGGAAGCCCTGAGTTGGTGGCCAGCTAACCCTGATCATCTACAACCACTAGGAGAAAAGCTGGGAGGACCTCATGGACAGAGGCGTGCAGGGGAGAAGAGAACACAGGGAGGCTGGGGCTGGGATGGACTAGAACGGAACCGGGTGGGCAGAATATGTTGACCAGTGATGGTTTATTTTAAACAAGAGATGAGAAATTAGCATCTAGAACATAGACATAAAGGTGAATGAAGGCGGGGTTTTGTGGGGGTTTTTGTATGGTTAAGAGAGTGTTGATGCAGGTAGATTAGTTAAGGGGCTTTCAAACTACTGTCCTTTCATAAGGGCCTGAGCTAGGGTGGTGGCGGTGGGAGAAAGAGGCAGGATGAAAACATTAGAAGGCAGAGAGTGCAGGGACGCGGTGACTGGAAGTGTGGGAGTTGAGGGAAGAGCAGTATTAGGTAGGTTTGCTTCAAGTAAAGTGATGAGGCATGAAGGAGCGCGGCTCACGTGAGTGAGATGTTGGAGAAGGAGTTTGAAATGGTGGGAACCAGCCAAGTGTACATACTGACTGAGGACTGGACGGAGCTCAAAGGTGAAGAATGGAGAAATCCGGAATCTCTTGAAATAGTGGGTGACAGTTACAGCTGGGAGAATTGATCTGCTCTCAGAGTGTATGCTAGTGGACGTTAACCACAGAAGGGACAAAAATTAGGAGCGGCCCGCTGACTCAGACAGGACTGTTTGGATACTTCTTGGGGTAGAAGTGATGTTCGAGGTTCTTGGTTCTCTTTTCCTTGAAAAAGACAGATTTGTTTCATAGGCGGTATGTTAGGGAGAGCATCTGAGGGCAGTCGTGTGTCTCCAATAAGAAAGCAGGGTAGGAGCAGGATGTAGTAGAGCTAGTCAGAGAATCCTCTGTCGTGCTTTTATCAGCACTAAGGCAAAAAGCTGTGCATGTATTACAGATGTGTCATTTTGATTACCAAATAGAAAAATACCTCAGGGCCTTGTGAATGAAAGGCTGCTGGGGGCAAGTCATGCAGTTCTTTGTGTTTTAGAACTTGTAATACATATACTCTTGACATGTCTTTAATGTCAAATCTCAAACTTACAGTTTGAAGGAATAGGAATATATAGTAATAGATTAGACATTCCGTTCCTGGGGCATGTAGAATGGGTGATTTTAGTCGGAATCAAAAGAGTGATCTCAGTCTTTGGTCTGCCAATCGTGTATTAGTCCTGTGCTGCTAGAGTGGGTGGAGAAGAGATTGCTAAATGCCTGCCTTGGGGGACGGAGGGAGACTTGGGTGTCTGCAAAGGAACCACACTTCCATTCAGAATGGCGACAAAGATTTTCCCACCTATTTCCTCTCAGATTGCCCCAAAACAATGAGAACCAAGGACCACTCAGCCCCTCTTTAAGGAAACTAGCAGACCTGTATGAAGAGGGAAGGTAGATGGAGGAATGGTAACCAGTTGTAGTAGAGTAGAAGAGACCAGTGAAAAGCTACCCTTTCAGTGCTGCCCACAGTCCACCTCTAGGTAGACATGGGTACTAGATGCTGACTAGGAAGGCAGCTGTGAGGAGGGACTAACAAAAGGGACTTTATTTGAACAGCTATATGAGAAACAACCTCTAGTCTCTACCTCCATCTGGCTCAGTCAGGCAGCCACCCTTCCCCCATCCCAGCAAGAAATGGCATGTAGTAGCTCCAGAAATAGAATCAGTGAGGCTCTGTGCTTGGGGACACTAGTCCACACAAGGGGAGAGATGAGGCATGAAACTGAAAATAGGATTAAATGAAAGTCTGCACACTGAATGCAACCATTTCCTCTGTCCAACCCAGAGCATTGGGCACCAGGTGTATGTTGACTGACAGTCTGAATACCCTAGAGAGGAGCGTTGGCTGCTGACCTCTGGGCATTTCTTCTAGAAGAGCTTGTTATGTAGGGAACATCCCTATGTATATTCAGGAGAGCTTCCAGTCAGTATTTTAGTACCTTTTTAAAAAATGTGAATAGATAGCCCAGGATTATATGACATATAAGGAGAGAGAACTTGCAAATAGAAAAAGGAACATGAGACAGAAAAAGTTAAAAATAATCTAAAAGTAGATCCAAGACAGAGAATAGAGAAATAAGAAAGTTGGAGGTGCCATTAATAAAGTCCAGCATCTGACTAATAGAGGAGAGGACAGAGAAAGAATAGAGAAAATTGACCAATAATATGATAAAATATCTCTAACCGTTTGATCCGTAACCATATTTGAACCTTAACCAGTTAATCCCAGTTTGTGAGATGAGGATTGTTTGCACTCAAGCTAATGCTTGCACTTCAAGTTTTGTCCATTTGATCTGTTCACTGTGATGGTAAAGATTCAAAGTGAAGTTAAGTGCTGGAGTGGAAAGGGGAGGGCGTGGGGACGCAGGCTCCTGGGGTGTGTGCGTGGCACGCGGTGGACGCCCTGCTGCAAGAGCGTGGCAACTTGGAGGTTTTGTGCAGTTTTGTTTGTTTTTTTTTAAATTCAGAGTTTTATTTCTTTTCTTTCCTTGTCCTCTCCCTAAACATCATGCCACTTTTTAGTAATTTGTTTTACATTTCCTATGTTGCTTTCTTACTTGGAAATCTCCAGATGATGATGATGATGATGATGATGATGTGAAGATGATGAAGAATATCTATTTTGTCCCAAGCGCTGTGCTAGTTTTTTACTTGCATCCCTTCCATCCCTCTAGGAAGGGGTGGGTGGCATTCCATTTCATAGATGAGAAAAGCGGGGCTCAGAGAGAGGAAATAGTTTGTATAAGTTGATACTGCTGCTGAGTGCATGAGCTTGTCGGGCCTGAGTGACTGCAGGCTCTGATTCTTTTTTTAATGCCATCATGTCACTGTGCCTCCTTCCTCCAGAAGTAATACTTAAAGCACAGGAATTTTTTTATTCAGTCTTTTCAGAGGCATATTGACCTCTCTTCCTTGCCTTAAAAGAGGTCCTTATACAAATGTTATTCATTCAGACGTGTATGTATTAAGCACTTTGTCGGGAATGCTGTGGTGACGCACAAATTAGAAACTGGCTGAAGCAGCTACCACCCCCAGGGCTGGAGAGACTAAAGGAGAGAGGTAGTAGTAATGTTTCCTGAACCTTTGGAGGAGGGGCCACCATGGAGCTCAGTTGTGATTGATGTCTGAAGGGCTGGCTGCAAGGCTGGTGTAGGGAGCAGAAGCAGCTATTTGTGTGCTGTTGCTGCTGCTGGAGGGAGGTCAGCAAGAGACCCCTCCTCAGCTCTCTCCCACCTCTCAATAGCCCATCAGTGCTTCCCATTAGCTAGCAATGAAGTCTAGGAAATACTGTTTGCAGACTCCCAGCCCCAGTATCACAAAGCCTTGGGCTGAAAACATGACCGGTGTGAATGGCCAGTGCTGGTCAGGAGCTGCTGCGTGAAAGAGGTTGGTAAGAATGTACAGGCCTCAGTCTTTGGGGAAGGCACTTTCTCAGCATCTGTAAAAATTGTGAATGTGAATTCTGTTGGACTCAGCAAGTCCGTGCGAACAGATTTACCCTATAGACACCAGCCCACATGTCGAGAAATGTGTGTATATGATGTTTCATTGGGACATTTGATGTCATTTCTAAAATTGGAAATAGCTGGAATGTTTGTCACTGGGGGATTGGTGAACTACATTGTGGTATTTTCATTTAATAGAAAACGTGGCTGTTAAAAATAAGAGTTTTACCTCTTACTGAGTGATGCTAGCAGTATTATATGTTGTCTAATGTTTTCGAAATCTCAGAGAGCCACAGTATTGAACCTAGCATAGTTTTCAGCTGCTGCAAACATAAACTTAGAGGTAACAAGTTCAAATTTTCATGTGTTGTAGTTTATTTTTTCTCTCAACAGTTATGAATGCAGGGATGAGGAAGTATTTCCTACAAGCTAATGACCAGCAGGACCTAGTAGAATGGGTAAATGTGTTGAACAAAGCTATAAAAATTACAGTAAGTATCTGTATTTTTTATTTTGAAAAAGTTCTAACGTCTGAAAGTAATCTTTACACTTTGAAAAATACACCTACTGAATAGTAACTGAATGACCAACAGGTTGCATACTCAAAGTTTATTTGAAAGACAGGTGTTTATAATGTGAATGCATTTTCTAGTACATGGTGAATTAGGCTCTTAAACCCAGGGGATACCTGATAAGGGTGTATGTTGCTATAGATTTTAAGCACCGCTTACAGTGATGTTTCTAGGGAAAGACACATGGTGGAGGTTTACCTACTTTGAGGAGATGTTGTTTTCCCAGAGGAGAGCGAGCGGCTCCCTCTCACCTGTGCAGACCGCAGCAGTGGGCATTCCCACCTTTGAAGCCGTGACTGGGACTGGGGTTGGGTAGGGCAGAAGTTGGAGATGGGGCAGACTGGGCTGAAGGGCTTAGGAAAGAGGTCTAGGGTTAGGGACTGATCTGAAGAGCGGTGGCAGCCAGAGGGAGTTTGCCTCAGGCTCTAAACTCGTTGCCACACCCACTTTTCCCTTGGCGTTCTGGAGTTTGCTGCCCTCCCTCTCTTTTTCTACCTACAACTCCCTGCTTCCAGCTGGCCTTCTCAGTTGGGTTTTCTGAGAAGCATTAATATGTATTGATTATTTACAGTGTGCCAGGCCTTGCACTGAAGGTTTTTATCTGTTACCAAGAGCAGTGGGGCTTAGAAGGAGTGACCGTTACAGGTTTCGTAGCTGGTCAGTTGGGGAGCTGTGAGCCAAACCCAGTCTGACTCTGGAGCCTGACTGCAGCTCCGTGCCTTACAGCTTCTGGAAGAGGAGCCCTTCTTACTGCCCCTAAAGCAGAAAACCAACCTTCTGAGAGAGCTGATGACTGATGGTGATGATAAACAGGTAGATAGGTTGTTCCCTGATTATGCTTCTTACCTTTTTCCTCCTTTTACACTGGGAGAGAAGCATGTAGTAGGCCCACATGGAAAGGGTCAGGAAGAAATTCCTGTGTAAGCTTAAGTACAGTTCTTTTACTGACCCTCAAACTACTGTTTCTCAAAAATCATATGCTCTAAAAGTCAGCATATGTTAGGCACTTGTTAATTTCCATATAAAATGAATGATTCCATATTTATATCACAACACAGTAAAGAGTTAACATAACTAAAGCTGTTCTCAGCGTTGCGAATTTTTTGTCTTGCACCAGAACAGCTTGTTACCACACGACAGAAAACACCCACGCACGCATCTGATCTGTACAGAAGCACGAGTTATTTTCGGTTTGTGCAGGCTCAGGAAGCAACTTCTTAACAGACTCAGAAGGACGTATTCTTAAAAGGTTTTCAGCTCTTCTAATAAATACTCCCTTTTTGGAAAATTTCTTTAGAAAGACAGTACTTAGTAACTGTGCTGAATTAATTCATTTTTCACAATTTGCAATAATAAGCAGTGCTGGTTTCTTAGCGCTTTAAGAGAAGTAGTGAGTGGTCTCAGGCTTTTCACCATTGGAGTTAATGGGGTGCAAAATCATCTTATACAAAGGACACTGTTAAGTTTATTTGATGCAAGAGAAACTGATTGGGGACTGGGTAATGCTCCAAAAGTCTGCAGACTTTTAAACAGCTTTTATGGTCTTACAACTTTGTTTTACAAGTTGAGTTTTTATAATTTTTAAGATAAATCTATTGGTATTCATGTTTTTATAATTCAAATTTAGAAAATATAACTATGTATAAGAAATCCTTAACATATTAAAAAAAATTGTAACTATATTAAAGTGAATACAGAATGGATAGCACTTACTAAAGGCCAGCCTTATAGAGGTACACATTTAACTCATAGGATGGCAGTGGAAGAATTTCCCATGTTTTAATAAGATACATTTTATTTAATTTTAGTCCTTAAAAAAATCTTAGCAGTTTTAATTTTGTATGCATCTTACACATTTAAGTGTATTTTAGGGTGTGGCATCTCTTAATTAGTCATACTTCCCTATGGAAATTGCTGATGATTTACATGTAGATTTGTTTGAAAAATTAAAGTTTACATATTACTGTACATGCAGTTTGCCTTTCTATGGAATCACTCCACATGAAGATTTGGTCACCTATGTAATTTGTTGGCACTCTGACATGTAAACTTAAAATTGTTGGAAATCCAAAATTAGCTTTTTTGGAAGTGTGTAGTTTCAGAATAGGGGTGGTTAGAGGCAGTGACAGGTGAGGGAATAGTGATTATGTCACTACACGTACTTCCTGATTATGGTACCATCTTAATGGACTGTCCCCCAGCACCAGAGTCTGTGCCTCCCCGAAGGCTACGTGCATATGTTTTGATGGCTGCCATTTAAAAAGTTTTTTCTCCTTATTTAAAAAAAAAAAGAAAAAAGGAAAAGAGCAGTTGTAGAGGAACCAGCCCTGCAGTAGCAGTGACTAAAGTTTGGAAAATCAAATTTTAAAGTATGCTTTCTACTATTCATTTATATTAACAACAGTATAGATATAGTTGCCTCTGTTCTGTTGTTATTAAGAAATGTCCAAGATGGATATGTGGTGTATTCCTCGAAACAAACCTGCTCTTTTTAAAAATAATGTCTTTTTCCACCAAAGATTTTAATTTAAAACTCAGTATTAGATTTTAATCTAAAAAATTAATGTTTCGAAATTATAGCAAAATTCCGCACTTTTCAAATTGGCAACTGGGAGCAAGTAGAGTAGGCTGAGTACAAGACTTTGGTCCCAACAAATGGTGTATGTGCCCCAAAATGTGAGGCATTATACTTGATACTAGACTCCAGTGGCTAGATTTTCAACTTGCAGGTCAGGGGTAGACCCTTCAGAACAATCCTAATACTCAGGAGTTACTGTTTGAACATTTTAGGTTCAGTCCCTAAGCTCTGTTATTATTCTTCCTTTTGTTGATCCCTTCATTCTCTAGTCATTTTTACTTTTTCTTTAACTACTGGTAGAATTTCCTATTATTAAGATCATATGTAAATGCCTGCTAAAAATATGTTCAGATCTCAAAAAAAGCAGTCACAATAAGAGGATAGAAAGCAAGGGAGAGGGAGAAAAGGCAGCAGGCAGGGAGACCAGGCTTGTGCAGTGTCTTGCTGCCTGTCTGGTTAGTCACTTTTCTGAGTCTCATTAAGTGGTAGGCTGTTCTTTTTTTGGGGTGTGGGAGGGTTGGTTCTGAAAAATACGCTTTTAATTGCTGGATTTAGATGAATTTTCATTCAGAATTTTAAAGGCAGTTCTGTATTCATGGATATTTTGCTCATATAAGATGATTATAATTTACTTATTTTTTTATTGTAAAATGCAATTCTGAGTTAATTCTTGAACTCTAACATTAGAATTATATATTTAGCATTTTATTATAAGGACAAATGAGTCGCAGTGGACTTAACAGCATAGGCAAGGATTTTTAATAACTGCTATTTCTAGAAGGAAAAGGAAAAACCAGTATAAATTTTATTATGTTTTTAAGGTGATATTAAAGGTTTTCTTAGGAAATACTCATGTATGACTAAACTCTCATCTTGAAAGAGAGAATAATTACTACTTATATGGCTCACCATTTAACAACATATTTCAGCTAATTCAATTGAATAGGTAATTTTTTCTCTGGTTTCAGATTTCCTTAGTGCCATTTCTTAGTGTTTTCTGTGGGATCCTTTGGTCACGTTTTCTCTGTCCAAATAATATAAACACAGGATGCTGTTCATTAGGAAGCACTATGGACTTCCTTAGTGAATTGTCTTTGGGTATTGTATCCTGTAGCCCATTCATGCTTATGTATTTAAGCAAATCTTGTCAGGTAAACCTTGTTCATTGTGGCTGTCTTTAGCAAACTGTAAAGAAAATAGTCTTAGAAGAATTTAGGAGACACTCCCCTCCAGGACGCATTTCTCTTTCCTTTGTTTCCTGTTTCTCGATGTCTTTTGTTTCTGCTGGAAGGGAGGGAGAGGAGAGGGAGTTCCAGAAGTCACCCAAGAAACACGTGATTATGTCCCCAGATTGTGTTTGTGTGGACTGGGATTGGGATCTGCTACAGCTCAGTGAGCGTCCTCTCATGCACACATAGACCACGTTTGCCCAGTATTTTGCAAGAAGTTTCTTCATAAAGTCTTGTCTGCTAACACTGTTGCATACCTGCTTTTCCGCAAACCTGATGGAAGCAGGATCATAAAAGAGCGCAGGCTTTGGAGCAGTGATGCTCCATGTGTGGTGAACAAAACGCTACCTCAGAAAAGTCTGGTGTTCTTGCCGAAAGCACAGTTTTGTGCACTGCACTGTGGATCTGTTGAATCAGAATTTTGGGGTGTGGAGTCTGGGAATATGAAGTTTTTAACAATGAGCCTAGGTGACACTTCACACACTCTGCAATTTGAGAAGCTGCACTGCTTTGGAACCATCAATAATGGTCAAGGTCTTTGAGTGCAGCAGGAATGGTGTTCCCAGAGCTGTGCCCACACCCTGTTAACCAGGCTTAACTGTATGGCAGACAGGTTACTGCATTTCAGATTAGAACGTTTTTGTATCACTCCTCCTGTGTTTCTCGGTAGCATTTGTCATAATGTTTCTGAAAAAGTGCAAGATCCTCAAATGCCTTTTAAATCTTGGAAGGAGATTAGATACCCTGCTGTGGAGGGAGATTAGATATCCTGCTGAACATCATAATTGGTACAGAGCATATTTTATTACATTTTATTCAAAGCCTTAAAAATTTACAGTTCATATGCCGACTATATGAAACAGTCTATTGACAGAAATAGTGATTAACCAAGTACCTTATTCTCTGATTAAGCCACATAAAAAAAACTAAAATGTGTGTTAAACATTTGCAGTGCTTTTGATTCCACTTTTAGTGAGATGTTAGTACATGAAATTCTGCTGCTGTCTTAATCATTGTTTATACTTGTGAGTGATTTATCACTGATACAAATATTGGAATTCCTTTTTAAACTTCTTAGTAAATTTTAAAATTATTTTGAACATTTTAACTTTTATGTTAAATATTTTATTCTTTTTGCCTGCTGATTTTGGATTCATCCATTGAGTCAGTCTTTGAACATTTATGGAATACTCAGTATGTGTTCAGTCACAGGCTGTGCCCTAAAGCCAATGGTAATGGCTGTGCCATGACCCCATCCTCAGAGACACTGCAGGATTATGAGGAGGAAACAAGGGATGGGAAAGATAACAGCACAGAGCTGCAGTGCAGTGTTAACCGAGGGTGCAGTGTAGCAGTTGAGTGTGGAAGAGAGTTACAGACTGACCTAGAAGGTAGTACAGCCGGTATCTAAGCAAACTGTGTTCCCTAACACCTCTGAGCCTCTTATTTGTTACCACCACTGTGGAAATACTGCCCTGTGCATTGAGTTGGATAAGAGGATTAAATGAGAAAATGTGTGAACTAGTACCTGTCCCATTAAGCACTCTATAAATGATAGCTCTATTATAAAGTATTACTGGACAGAAAAATTAGCCTGAGAACTTATCGGGGTACATACACATATGCTCTGAATAATTTTTATGTATATTAGTTACAGATAAATAGACAGTGGTTGCAAACTGTGATAAAAGAGGGTATCATATGTAATGCTGGTTGCAAAACCATTCATTTGACTTACTATTTTAGGTACCAAAGCAGTCAGACTCACAGCCTCATTCTGATAACCTGAGTCGCCAAGGTGAAGGTGGGAAGAAGCAGGTGTCTTACAGAACTGACATTGTTGGCGGGGTACCCATCATTACTCCAACTCAGGTAGTACATGAATTCTTCTATTGTGTGATGATTTAGTTACTGTTCAGTATTCATTTTTGGATTGTTATCAAAACTAAAACAGGACATCTTCACTGAATATAATAGAAAACTTTTATGTTTGTTTCTTATTTTAAAAGTGTTTATTATAAAAAATTTGGAAATCACTGGTAAACACTTAACGTTTTTCATGGTTTCTCTGAGTCTTTTTTCTGTGTATTTTTGCCCCCAGAAATGAAGATACAGTTGAATCTTGAACAACATGGGTTTGAAGTACGTGGGTCCATTTCTATGTAGATATTTTTCAGTAAATACCTGTAGTGTTCTTGGTCCATGTTTGGGAGTCTTCTGATGTAGGGGGCTGGCTGTCTGCATGGATCTCACCACTTTATGTAGGGGCTTTGAGTATCTGTGGACTTCGGTGTCTGCAGGCGAAACAAATCCCCTGCACATACTGAAAGACAGTAAGTTTTTGGGTGCTCCAGCCCCCACATTGTGCAAGGGTCAGCTGTACTTTATTTATTTATTTATTTATTTGTAGTATACGGGTAGCTCCTTGGCTGGGAATCGAACCCAGGCCGCAGCATTGACAGCGCCAGCGCCGAAGCCTTAAGCTACTACACCACCAGGGAACTCCCAACAGCTGTAATTTATAAACAACTTCTTTTTAAGTCATCAAAAGTTATTCTTCATCATTTTAAATGGCATTGTAGTTTTGGACAGAGCTTTTTTCCTTTTTCTTAAACTAATAGTGCGAGTAGAAAAAACTCACTCTTCCTCCTGTGCGTTTCTTCCTTACTCTCACACTACTCTCACACTCACGACACTTCTAACACCAGATGTGTGGGTTTTTCTCCCACACTAACCAGTTCTGTGGCACCAGCAGGCTGTCGTACAGTTTAACTCAATTCCAATACTCTCTACCTGGACCCCACAGGTCAAGGGCTCAGTCCCACAAGACTGCCCCCCTCCCCAACCCCTGCCCTTCAGGTGGCAATCCAAATCCAGGTTGCTGTTATCTGCACTTCTGACTGACCAGTGGGCTGTAAATTGGAGGTTCTCACACTCCACCCCACTTTGGTTCAGTTAATTTACTAAAGTGGCTTACAGAATTCAGGAAAACAGGTTACTTACTCCTTACTAGTTTATCATAAAAGATAATAAAGCATGCAGATGAACTTTCACGTGGGAGAAATGATTAGGTCAAGATGTGTGGGATGGGGCATGGAGCTTCCATGCCCTTTCTGGACACGCCACTCTCCACACATGACCAGCGGGTGTTAACTCCATTTCCAGCCCCCCCCCTCCCCCGGGGGACTAGCGAATGGACTGCAAATTCTGCACTTCTAAGTACGGTTTAGGCTTTCTGGTGGCTGGCCCTCATCCAGGAGCTCTTCAGGACCCACCAGTAGTCACCTCATTAGAACAAACGACACTGCTGTCACCCGGGAAATTCCAGGGGATTAAGAACTCTGTGTCAGGAACTAGGATCAGACCCCAGGTGTTAGAACGGAAGGTGCACTTACCGCTGAGGAAATTACAAGGGTTTTTAGGGTTCTGTGCTAGAACCTGGGGCACAGACCACTGAGTATATTTTCTGTTATCTCATAAATCTATGATGAATATTCTCGTAGCATGCACTTCAGAGACATAGATAACATTTTTTTTAAGGATAAACTCCTAGAAATTAGACTGCTGAGTCAAAAGTGATTGTGAATATGTATAATTTTTTTCAACCTGTTTTTCTACACCCTGGCCTAGATGAGCTAAACAAAGGACTTGAATTTTGACTCAATTCTATCCCCAAAATACTGAAATATTGTATTAAATCCTATGCGAATACCGTGAAAAATACAAAACTTTTGTATGAGCTTAAATTTCTTGTGTTAGTGTTGAGTGAATGAGTTTGTAACAACTTACTAGCCATTGAGAAAATAAGAATTTTAAAATAATTAATTGATATTTCTAGTGTTGGGGCATTTTCATTACCTGTGTGCCTTTTTGAACTTCAGAGACTCCGGCACTTCATAACCTTTAAAATCCAGTCATGTTAACCCTCCATAATTTTCAGGTCTTTTGTCAGGGAAAAATGAGTCTTACTATATTAAATTATTGATGAGGCCTCCACTCCAGTCCCGACTACCATGCCCCTGAGGCTGGGGACTCTGTCAACATGATTCTAAGTGAGGCAAAAAAATAAATAATAATAATTATTGAGATCTTTCTTTATGCCAGGCAAGGAGTATATTATTGAACAGAAAATATTTGATCTAGTGGGAGGTTACATTTTTCATCAGAATTCAGTAAAAAATAATCTAGGATTTTGTGTGTATGTTTGTCTGTTTATTTTTTTAAAAAGTAACGATTTTAACCTATACAACTTGTTCAGAGATCACTAGACTGAGCTGCTTGCATCTGTACTATGTCTTATGTAACATTAGGGATGAGACAGTTGGTTTATAGTTATATTAAGATATTATAGTTATTTGTAGTTTTAATTTTGGTATAGATTATTCAGTAGGTTCTAAGATTCTGTCTGTGGCAGGTACCATATTAAAAATGATCCCTAAGAATTTTATTGCTTTATCATTTTGCAATATAGTTTATTTAATTATGAACCATTATTTATTCATTATAAAAGCATTTAGATGACATTATCAAGAAAATGTCAAATAAATCTCATTTGCATGATTAAACAGTAACTACTGGTGTAGCGTTTAGTTAAGTGGTGGGATTACAAAGTTAAGTACATAATTAGTGCTGTTGACCTGTGTAAATGTAGGACAGGTTGAAAATTCCTCAAGTTAGGATTTGAGTGTTTAGTTTGTTTCTTGAAATTTAGGCATTCTTGAAACTATGAGCACTGTCCTGAAAATATCCAGCCATGTAATATGGAAAAATAGAGACATTTATGGTTGGATTTTTTTTCTGACAGCCCTCGTATACCTTTGGTTGATATGTGGTAGTCTAGATTATCTCGTGTTGTTAGGTTATACAGGAAGCTAATGCTTTGGGGGACCTGAAAACCTGAGTACAGTTAGTATTTTAAAAGGACTGTACTTATATGTAAAAAAAGAAAACTACAACACTTACTGAAAAGAGCAAAGGAGAAAACCTTCAGGATCTAGTAGCAGACAAAGAGTCTTTAGACTTGACATCAAAAGCATAATCCATAAAAGGAAAAAAATGATAAATTTGAACACATCAAAATTAAAATTGGTCTGTGTAAGACTCTGTTAAGTGGACGAAAAGAAAAACTACACTGGGAGAAAATATTTACAAACCCAAATATTTTCCAACAAAGCACTTGTATCTAGAGTATATAAAGAACTATCAAAACTCCACAGTAAAACAAACAATTCAATTAGAAAATAGGAATTTAAAAAAAAATAGGCAGAATTCACAAACAGAGATTTCACGGAATGATAAAAGATACACAAAATGGCAAATGAGCCCTAGAAATGATGTTCACCTTTCTAGTAGGGAAATGCAAATGAAGAGCATAGTGAGATGCCACTACACAGCTATCAGAATGACTCAACTAAAAATTAATGATAACACAGATGGTGACAAGGATGAGGAGAAACTGAATCATGCATACATTGCTGGTAGGAATGTAAAGTAGTATAGCCACTTTGAAAAAGGTTTTGGCAAATTTTTATAAAAATAAGCTTGCAATTAATATATGACCCAGCCTTTACACTCCTAGGCATTTATTTTAAAGAAATGAAGACTTATGATTCCACAAAATCTGAGTATGAATGTTCATAGCAGTGTTATTCCAAAGAGCCAAAAGCTGGAAACAACTCAAATGCTTGTTAAACAGGTGAATGGTTAAACAGCTGGAGGTACCTGCAAACCATGAAAACACTCAGCAATAAGAAGGAGTGAACATTTGCCACAAGGAGAAAACTATGAATCTCTATTATGCTGAGTGAAAACGCCAATTTCAAAAGGTCACTTACTGTAATGGTTCCATTTATGTTCTCTAAATGTCAGAATAATAAAGATGGACAACAAACTAGTGATTGCCAAGGGATTGGGGGTAGGGGCTCCAAAGGGGTAGCCCTAGGGAGCCTTGTGATGAGGAACACTTCCATACAGTGGTGGTGGTTACACAAATCTGCATGTGACAGTTGCACAAAATGACACATACTCATACCCACGGAGACAAATGAGTTCATGGAAACCTTGTGAAATCCTGATACGGTTTGTGGAGTGTTTTGATGTCAGTGTTGATAATGTACTGTAATTACAGCTTCCCTGTTTGAAGGAACTGCTTGAAGGGTATATAGGACCTCCTGTTCATTTTTTAAAATAATTTTTTTATGAATCTATACAGTTATTTCCAATTAAAAGTTACCTCCCCCCAAATACACACATACAAAGAGTATTGGTGGCAGGACTTTTGCCATACAAGAGAAATAGTAGTCTGGTTTAATCAATGATATGAAAGTTACGATTATGTATCTTAAATTAGAAAACTTTTCACTTCCCAATCTGTGTTCCTAACTGAACCAAGAGAGTTTAAGATTTTATACTCGGATAACAAGACGAAGTACAAGTATGCTTTGAAGCTAAATAAACAAGAACAAAATCTCTTTGCTTTCCTTTATTTTTAGAAAGAAGAAGTAAATGAATGTGGTGAAAGTATTGACAGGAATAATTTGAAACGGTCACAAAGCCACCTTCCTTACGTTCCTCCTAAACCACCGTCAGACGGTGCAGTTATCAAAGCTGGATACTGTGTAAAACAAGGAGCAGTGGTGAGTAGCTTCACGAAACGTGCAGTAGTGAAAAACGAGTTTGTGTTAGCAAGCTCTCAGCATACACCTTGTTTGTTTTGAGAGAGCCCCAAAGTGAGAGACTTTGGGTGAAAACATGTTGAGTTGGGAGATGCAATCGCGTTATTCTGTGTTCATAACTCAGTACTATTATTTGATTGGTCTCTGAGGGACTGGGTAAATGAATGCTTATTACTATTGACCTTCAGTTTAAAATGAGCTTTTCCTAACAGTTTAATTCATTCCAGAAACCTTTTCTATTGACTTTCTCCCCCTTGGGAATGGGTGAGGGAAGGAGAGCTATAGCAGGGAGGTGACAGGGAAGAGGGGGCCCGGGGAGTGGGGTGTGGAAGTCATCCCAACACTCAGTTTGGTGTTGGGGTGATGTCATGGAAAACTATGACCTTGGGCTGCTTACTTAATTTCTCAGGCTCTCGGTTTCTTTTGAAGGAAAATCATATAAAACCCACCACGCAGTGGTGGTTTCCGGAAGTGTAAGTAAGAGAGCACTTAGCACTGGTCCGTCGTAAGAGCTGTTGGAGGTTAGTCCACACGTTCCCAGGTTGAGGGTGCGGGCTGTAGGAAAAGCAGTCAGTTCGTCGGAGATCCTCAGGTCTCACAGGACCTTTCTGAAATGGAAGTCGTTCTTTCTATGTGAACTGAATCTTCAGAATTTCATCAGAAAAGGAACATTAAAAATAGATTCTGTGAGTGAAGAAAATACTGAAACTACTGGCAGTTCTGTTTGACTTCACATCAATGTAGGTGGCTTAGCGCAGCCCAGGGCAAGGTCTTCAGCTCTGATAGTCTGACCTTCAGCTGAAGGGGAGTGCAGGTAGGGGCTTTCTCCCTGTGTGTTAGGGCTTTTAAGGAGATGTTCCTTTTTGTTTTAAGACCGAAATACCAACCTTTAGAGATACTGAAGTGCTTTTAAGAAACCTGTATTTCATTGACAAAAAATATTTGTATGGAGTAGGTTCATTTTATTAAATACTTAGTGCTTTACTGCTTAAGGGTAAGGTACCTGCAGGATTTGTGCATTTTAGAGGTGGAGAAACTCTATGTGGTTTAATAACATTTCCTGTTCTTGCTCTTGAACTCTTGAGAACATTTATTTTGTGAGGGTTGAGGGGGTGGAGGATGGGGAAGTGCTTTTTTTTTTTTTTAACTTTTAAAACATTGAAAATATGAAATTATATTATAAAATCATATAATAAAAGCTGAAAGCCAGTCACCAAAGTTGAATTAGGAGTTCAAGTCCTGCATAGCAAAAAAAAGGAGTTTGATTTTCTCCTCACTAAGGGGATAGTGATGTTGTCCAGTGCTTGACATTTCTGATTATAGGTTTGTATCAGTAAAATTAAGTGGTTATTAACGTTTGACATTCTGAGAAACAGAAGTCTTATGTCTGTGTTTATCTCTGGTAGATGAAAAACTGGAAGAGAAGATATTTTCAATTGGATGAAAACACAATAGGCTACTTCAAATCTGAACTGGTACGTTGCTGTCATAAATGTTTAAAGTGTTCGAGAGTTTACACTGGTAATTATGTATATGCATGTATGTGTATGTGTATATATATACACACACACGTATAATTTCTTGTCCTGTTTTTTGTTTTTAAAATAAATTCTGGTTTTGAGAGGTACAGTTCAATTTTTGTTGTGATGTTTTTGGTTAATGGTATTTTTGTTAAATATATCTTAAATAATAGGACCATATCTTCAAAGGCATTCCACCTTGAAAGAATTAAAGATATCAGAACCTCTCTATCTATAAATTTTCTTAGGGGGACACTGGAGGTAGTGGAAAGAATTCAGTCTCTAAACGTCACCATTTAACCCTCTGTATTTCTGCCTTCCCTTACCTGCCCTCCCTTCACATTTTCTTTTCCTATCAACTTAAGTGTCTTCATATAAGACCTTTTCATCCTATCGGAATGTAGAGTCAGAGATTGAAATTCTCCTTTCATTTGTTTGAGTAACACTCTTATTTAACATATTCTTATAGTGGGACCTGTGTTCTGCAATAGATTATTGGATAAATTGAATGCAGGTCTATACTTCATATGTCTGTCCTATCTCTTTTTATTTTATGAGACCTTTGGGGTGTGGAAAACCATATACTTTATTTGAATGAAGTTATCAGAATAGCACTGTCCAGTAGAATTTTGTACATTGTTCTGTTTCTGTGTTGGCTGGGTCTACTGGCTGCACGTGGCTGTTGAGCACTGGAAATATGGCTAGTGCAACTGAGGAACTTGACTTTATTTAATTTTAAATTAATAAAACTGATTGTATTAATATGCATGAATTTAAACTTCAGTAGTTACACATAGCTAGTTGCTACTGTGTGTGACAACAGAGTACTAGACAATAGGAAGAGAGTATTTATTGTAAGATTCCTTTCCATTGTCCGCTCTTCTGGGAAACTGTTGGACCTGGATTGGATGCCTTATTTTTATACCCTGTGGGACCTGAGCCCACCTCTGTCTAACTGCTCTATTTGTAATTGGATGCTTGCTTGTCTTTACCTGTTGACTACATGAGCTTCCTGAGAGCAAAGATTTTCTTTTGTGCCCTTTTATGAACACAGCTCCTCGTACTTGTGAGATGATAAGTATTTTTGAATGCATGAAAAATGGCATAGTGTAGCAAGAACAGCCACTGTAGCCATGGGAGCCTTTCTCAGACTGCACATTCCAAGAGCCTCCAGTGAAAGTACTAGTTACTTGGTTCAGAAGGGACCAGCGTTGGTGTCTTAGAAGGCTATAGGTGTGCTTGGCTGACAGGACAGGTTGATTCATTGCTTTTAATTAATGCCTCTAGGGAAGAAACATTCATCGAGCATGTTCTTCATGCCCCTGGTGTAGTGTTAGGGGAGCTGGGCATCAAAAACAGGCAGCAGTGTTCTGGCTTTCAGCAGTCCAGTTTTGCCAGACAAATTGACATATGCAGCATTTTAATGAGACCAGAGCTATTAATAGAAATATTACTAAAATTTGAAAACCTGCATATGGACATTATGCTATAAAATCTGAGACAAAGATATGTGTATTTAGGACTGTGTTAAGTAGTTAGAAACACAGGTAAAACTGAAAATTTTAAATATAATTATTGGCCTTTGTCAATTACCAGGATACACATTTCCCCCACATTTTAATTTTCCTGAAATCTTAGGGTGTCTTAGAGTTTCTGGGAGTTTCTGGCTGTGAGGGGCCATCAGGTAGCCGCTGTGCTGTAGTTGTCATCGCTGGCATGTGCATAGCACCTTTGAGGAAGATCCAGAAGACACCAGCATCAAAGTCTGCAAAAAAGAATGCTGGGTGCTTGGAAGGAAATCTCAGGGATACAGGGAAACATTCTTAAGAAATGCTGCATCATCAGCACTCATTTTGGCACAAAGACTCATCTCAAATGAAAACTATTGGTGTTTATGGCTCGTAGTCATTCAGAAGAGCTGGAATCTGAATGTGAACTTATAAAAACCTTTAAGCAGTCTACTTTGCTTACATATTTTTCTAAATGCTCAAGAATGATTTATGATAAAAATGTTTAAAGTGATGTTTAAAGAACAGAAGGGCTCTTGTACAAAACCTGTTGATCACGGAAAAATTTAAACATAAATTAGGTAGAATAGTAATCCGAACTTCTATGTATCCATCACCCAGATTCCATAATTATCAACATATGGCTAATTTTGTTTCTTCCATATCACCACCCACTTCCTCCTTCATATTTTGAAACAAGTCCTAGACATATCATTTCATCTATAAATATTTTAGTATTTATCTCTAAAAGATAAGGATTTAAAAATTTTTTTCAGTAGGTGTGAAAGATTTACATTCACAGCTGAAAAACTGGAGAAGATATTTGCCATATATATCAGAGATGGAACATTAATATCCTTAATATAGAGAGAAATTTTAAAAATTGCTAAGAGAGGATTTTTCCTCATCCTTTCCTCTCATTTCCTCCCATCACTCCTAAACAGTTCAGACCTAAATTTTTAGGTGAGGCTTTGAATCAGTATAGGCATCCACGGCACTAGGGCCCGAGCAGAAGGAGCGTGAGTGGCAGGGCGTGGGCCGCTGGAGCTCAGGCCCAATGAGGTGGGCGAGCCCAGCATGGAGCACAGGGAGGAGGGATGCACTTTAGGGACGGGCGGGGGCTGGCAGAGATGGGAGGATGGGTACATAAATGCTTACTGATAAACAAGAACGTTTATTATGGGGAACAAAGCTAGCTTTCTCACTGTTGAAGAAGGGAGTAATAAATATGAAAAAAATTTATATTAAATTGGAATTGGAGATACTGATGTGAACTTTCAAACTACATGTGGGACCTGGCAGAAGTAACGCCTGGATTTGGGTTGGGATTTTATTACAGAATCATAATCATACATGCTTATGATTTGTTAATAAAAGATTTTGTATAGATTATCATCTCATACAAAAGGGCATTGCTTCTGCCAGACCTTTTAGTTGTAGGAATAAATATAAATGTATTCATGTGTTTACATACATCTAAATGCATATAATATACTCCCTAGCTCTGGGCACTGAAAAAAAACTACCATTTTGCATTGGAAGAAACCTGGGCTCCCTGGAGAAATGGCACGATTTCAGAATTGGAACAGGAGAAATAAATATGAAAAAATCCTGACATGTCTTGTGTCAGAAAGCAAGGATGTGCTTTGCAGAATGACTGGGGCATGATAGAAGGACCCAAAATCCAACTGGAACAATTTCCCCCTCACCAAATTTGGGGCAATTTGAGCATTTAAATAAGTAATGATGACAACAAATTATTGCCCATTGGATAAAAGAGGAATCCCAAACCCACCTAGACATGAGTGAATGATTGCACATGATGTGTTTGTGACGAAGGAGGAGGGTGACAGTTTCGGAGTACCTATATGTGTACAAAATACACGTTAAACACATTGGGGGAGGAGATTCTGCAGTGAAGAGGCCTGGCAGATACCGCTTTAATCAGATAATCACATGATTAAAGTGTCCTTCATCAGTGATGAGATGAATTAAGTCGTTTAGCGCCTGACAGGACAGCTTGGGAAGAATGCAGTGTCACTTCTGTGATTTTCCTGCCAAAGGCGCGTAACTTGAATCTGCATGTGAGGAAGTATCACACACTCCCACCTGAGGGACATTCTGCAGACAGAATAACTTGCCCTGTAATCTTGCATAGAATCAAGGCTGGAGGTCAAGGAAGGAGTGACTGAGGAAAGAAAAAAATGACAAGTATGATTTTTTAAAATATTTTATAAGCTTATTTGAGCCAAACTGATGGCAATTGCTGGGAAGCAAGATCTCAAATGTTTCCAATATGAATGTCGTTCTAAACTGAATTCTTTTGCTTTAATAAAAGACAATAGATGACATTTCCTGATTTTGATGGTTGTATTGTGATAAGAGGATATCTTTGTAGGAAATACGTACTAAAATACTCAGGGTAGTGGGGCCCAGGTCAGCAGCTCTCTCTGAAATGGTTCAGGAAAATCAGGTCTTTGTGCGGTTTCAACCTTTGTCTAAGTTTGTGGTTAGTTCAGAGTTTAAAAAGAGAAGCTATCAGGTAGAAAAATGAGCATAAGATAGAAATAGTTTAGTTACAAAGAAATTAAAATTGTCCTTATACAAACAAAAAGATATTTAACATCACTCATAATTAGAGAAGCACAAACTAAAACTTAGCACAAATATTACTCCTTATCTATTGTGAGAAAGCCATGGCTGAGTGGAGATGGGCACATCCTCTCCCCAGAAAGCAGCTGTAGAGGCCAGTCTGTAACCAAAGGGCCCCTGGCTGATTTCAGAGCTGGGGCAGGAAGGTACGAGCTGAGCTCATCTAGAACATATGGTTCTGACAGAAAATAAGAAAGTGGCTCAGAGAATGATAGACACATGTCAAAAGGACACAGACATCAGCTTGAAGGTGCTTCTAGTACCCAAAACTCACAATTTGAACAACAAAAATGATAATAATGTATTGTAACTCATAGAGTTCAATGAGTCATGAATAAATAAATGGAGAAGGAAAAGCATTTTCTTAGAGTAAAATTCCAGCTAATGTATGTAGATGAATTGATGGGGTTAGAAAAATCACCACTTGGTAGTAGCCACTGTAGTAATGATAATTTGGGGCAAGAACCCTCAGCGTCTGATAAAACCAGAGGGCAAAATTGTGATGCGAAACTGGATATCACATAGGCTCCAAGTGTCTCCCCACAAGATAAAAGGGTTTTAAAAGAGTAATTTTACAGCTGCTAGCAAACATGACTTTGAGCAGGAGATGAGAGTTAACAGACTAGTAATGGGGCAAACGACTGTCACGTGTCCCCTGAGAATAATATGCCCAGAAGAGCACAACCTCACATCTGTGGTTTCCTGCCCCAAACTGTATAACCTGAATCTAAGCACGATCACCGTCAGACAAACTCAAATGAAGGACGTGCTATGAAATAACTGGCCTGGCTTTTTAGAGCGGTAAAGGTGGGGAAACACTGAAGACCTGCCCCATAGGAAAGGAGACTGGGTGATGTGACAGCTAAGTAGAAGGTGTGATCTCAGCTTGAACCTCAGATCAGAAAATGCATGGTTCTTTTGCTGTAAAGGTGGGGCAGTGAAGGCAATCTGAACATGGTGTATAGATTAGAAAACAGTATTGCATCAGTGTAGTTTTTGATTTTCATAATTGTAGTGTGGTTATATAAGAGAACATCCTTGTTTTAGGAAATAGACTTTGAAGTATTTAGTAGTAAAGGTGTATCATATCTATAATCTGCCTTTAAACATTTCAGGAAAAATACATATTACCCATTCACTTACATGTGCACAAACAGATAATGATTTAAGAAATGTAAAATATTAACATCTTGGAAAACGGTGCAAGGTATACAGAATTTTTTTGTACTATTTTGGTTAGAGTCTTACAGTCTGAAAATATTTTTAATGAACTATTTCATAAAACTTTAAAGAAAGATTTGTGATTTTTAAAAAAGTGATCAGCCATGGTTTAATTTTTTTTTTATTAAAATATTTTTTTATTGTTAGACTTATTGAAGTGATATTCATTATCAAGTATTACATAGGTTCCAGGTGGACAATTCTATAGTACATCGTCTATTTGTTGCATTATATATTCACCACCCAGTGTGAGTTCACTTTCCATCACCATATGTTTGGCTCCCCCTCCCTCCTTTCCCACCCTGCCCCTCTTCACCCACCCCCTTTTTCCTTTCCCCCAAATAACCATTAAAATATTGATTGTGTCTATGAGTTTTTTGTTTGTTTGTTGGTTTGTTTTTTGTTGCTTTCAGTTTTATATTCCATATATGAGTGAAGTCATATGGTTCTTGGTTTTTTTTTTTCTGACTGGCTTATTTCACTCAGCATGATGTAAAATAATGGTGTCATATTCATTGAGATATAATATATAGTATTTCGTGGAATGTATAGTATAAATAATATGCTATTAGGAACTACTTTCGTCTTAAAGTTGCATCTCATATCTAATGTGTAACCTTAGTTGTGGTACTTAACATGCCTATCCTCAGTTTCCTCAGGTGAGTAACAGTGCGTGCATTGTAGGGTTGTGCAAAGTTTAAGTGAGAGAGCAAACACATTTAAAATCTAGGTGATGTCCTGGCACTTAGTAAATGTTCAGTAAATGGTGCTTGTTAAAATAATGTATTCACATAAAAATGATATATATATATATATTTTTTTTTGGTAGTTCCCTGGCTGGGAATCAACCCAGGCCACAGTGTTGAGAGTGCCGAAGCCTAGCCCCTACACCACCAGGGAACTCCCAAAAGTGATATTCTTAAAATGATGAATTTAACTTAAAGAAGTACTCTGGTGCCTTCTTTATCAAAATAACATTCCAAAAAAGGAAGTACTCCACTTACTGGGTACATAGGGGTTCATCAGGGAAATGTCTGATAGTTAATGGCTTTTAGTAAGTTGCAGTATCATTAAGGCCAGAAATAATGTGAATACGGGTTATATGCCAGTTTCCTTATTTCAAACCATATTGTGTATAAGTTTATAGTATTTGAGCTGTTCTGATGCTGGATAGTTCAAGTAGGTGGATTAATGTCTTAGATGTGCTTCAAGAAAGAATTTTCACGTGGATCTCCAAATAAGACAGCTAACCCTTAAAAGGATTTCCAGAGTGATTTCTTATTTGTCTGTTTCCTTTCTGTTGTTGTTGTCAGGAAAAGGAACCTCTCCGAGTAATACCACTTAAAGAGGTTCATAAAGTCCAGGAGTGTAAGCAGAGGTAAGTACCAGCTCTGGCATGTGTATCGTTCTATTATTAATGCATAGTAGCGCCTTAGGTTGAAGTGCCTGCAGGTGATACTCTTCTGTATTACTTCTAGTGTTCTCAGCCCCTCTGGCTGGCATATGCTAGAATGTTTAAAATCCTCAGATTAATTTTTATTGAAAACTAAGAATTAGGAAACAGTGGAAATGAAAAACTATTATGAACAACTTCAGTCATATTTAACAAATTGATGTATTAGTAGTTTTTGTATTTTGAGGTCACTGCAGGAATAGAGTTTGATTAGAACATGTGTTACTGTGCCAGTGTTTCTTTGAGCAAACTGATTTCTTCACATTAAAAATCTTTGAATTTTAAAGTTGTTTTATGAATCTTTTCTAAAAATACATATAACTATATAAAATAAGTAAAATGTAATATGAAAAGAAATTGAAAAGTAATTTAGTTTTGTTAAATTGAATCAACATTTTATCTCTGATAATGTATTTTCTTATTGACACATTTGGTATTGGGTAAATAAGTGAAAGAAAAGCTATCACACAACTGCTATCTACATACAATTTGAAATTTTTTTTTCTTAACAGTGACATAATGATGAGGGACAACCTCTTTGAAATTGTAACATCATCTCGAACTTTCTATGTGCAGGTAAGGTACTTATATGGAGATAATAGATCTTATCAAGCAATTAATAATTTTAGAGGTGAAATAAACTTGTTGCTTATGAGAATAAGCAAAAATATGACAACTGTAATTCACCAAGTTAATTAAAAATGCTATACATAAGATTATTGGTAAGTCATATGCTCAGCAAATAAGGGTATATTCTTTGGTATGATTTAGTCAAGTAGAATAAGTAGTATTTGAAGGAAAGGAAATGCTACTTTAACTGACATGCCAAGTGTGTACTTTCAGTTTGGATTATTTGCACATATTTTGGAATTTTGATTACATTTTTTGGTAATTTTTTTAAAAGGGAGGCTGAAATACCCATAGTAAAAGTGAATAGTAGATCTTACAGTTTCACTAATGGTAGACAGACATTTTGTATTTAAATTTAAAATACACTTTTTACTTATCAGGAATTATTTAGGTTAGAAGTTTTTTGAAAGAACATTTGTTTTTGTTTTATAAAACTTATATTTGCTTATTGCAGAAAATTTAGAAAATACAGAAAAATATGAAGAAAAGGATGGTTTATGAAACACAGAATCCCACATTCAGGCAACCATTCTTATTTTTTCATAAAAAACTGCCTTTCTTAACGCATATATCTTTATAACAAGTGGGGTCACAAGAAGTCTTATGTCCTAATTGTTTAATGTTCGGGTAATTTTCCCCACATTAAAAATTCTCTGGAAACCTTTTAGAATTTCACTATACTCTATTGTGTGAATATTCCAGTTAAACTGTTTCTCTACTACTCTACTGCTCATCACTCATTTACATGTTTTTGTACATTTGCTGTAATAAATAACATGGTGGCAAACATTTGTGTGTGCAGATTTGCCTGAATTTCTTCTTTAGGATAAGTTTCTAAGTCAAGAATAACTATTAGAGCACGAATCTTTGTAAACTTCTTTATTTTGCCAAATTAATTTCTAGACTTGTGTTCCTTTTTGCAGTGAATGAAGTATATTCTTTACCTTTGCCTTCTTTGAGTTTTTCCTTTTAAAAAGTATTTGTTAATATCATTATTTCAAAATAATTTTGTTTCTTAAAATTTTTGAATTTGAGTAAAGGGCAGTGTCTCTGTACCTCTCTTAGGGTCTAGTTTGATTGAATTAAAGTCATAGGTTTTTAATTCACAATGGAAGCCAAGGTCCTGTCAAGGAATATGATACTTTGGAATATGACTACCATACTTCTTTTAGGATTTTGGCACTAGTAGAAACTGTCTTGAGAAAAATAATATATAAAATGATACCAGAATGGTTTGTTAACTATACCGTTACATAAATATTGTTGTAGCAAATTCATACAATTTAGCAGCAAATATATAGATAGAGCAGAATAAAGCCTTCCTTTGACCTTTTCCTCTCCTTGTTTTCTCTCCAGAAGTACTCATATTGATGCTTTTTGAGGTGCTGGTCGTAAAATGTTAAGTGCCCAACTAATGTCTCTGTAATAACTTACCCAGCAAAATTTGGTTTAGAAAAAGATTTCTAAAATTTTTTGGAAACCACTGCCTTAGAATGATGTGGTTGACACTATTAATTATTAAGCTGCATACATTGGATTTATAGCTGCAGGCGCTGATTTTGAGGAAGAAATGACTGAATGAGCCCCTCTTTCCTGTAGGCTGATAGCCCTGAAGAGATGCACAGTTGGATTAAAGCAGTGTCTGGTGCCATTGTAGCACAGCGGGGACCCGGCCGATCTGCATCTTCTGTATGTTTCCTGTTCTCTGGGGTGATACTCCCCTGGGTTGCCCCCGCCAACTCCCCCCCCTGCCCCCCAAGTCACTTTGCCGTCTTCTCTCTGTAATCCTCTGGTTTCTTTTCTGTATTGAGATTTATTGGCATGGTGACTTTCATACCAATTGGACTTGCAAAAGAAACAATGCATTCCTAATTTAATGCTTCCTTGTAGTGTTATGTATCCATAACTTTCTGTGCATTGTATTGTCCTAAATGCACAAGCAGGGCAACTAAAGAATGAACGTTTCCTTGCTTTGTTTCACGAGTTTGTTATTGTCAGTAGGTCTAGTATGTGTGGTACATGGTCTAATCGTGTGAAGGTACCTTTAGCGAACGTCTCAGTTTCCTCTTTACTTCCTGTAATTTCAATTAAGTGGGTTTTTTGTTTTTGTTTTTTGTTCTTTGGCTTAATAGTACCGTAAGACCATTGAGGAGCTGGAACCTTAAATACAGTTTAGTGCTCTCAGTCAATATTTTTCGTTCCATGTTTTATTCTCATTTTCTAGGACATTAATTTAAAAGCTGCTTTTTTCCCCACAATCTTAATTTATCTTTGTGGTAGCATGATAATAAAATTGAAACAGCTAAACTTTCTCAGAAATAGTAAGAAAAATGTTTTCAAATTTTAATTTGTCATATTCAAGTACTCATAGAAATAAGATTTACTTTAGAATACTTTGGTCACTGGTCTCTGATGTGAAAATATACAAATTCTATTAAGGAATGAAAAATTTTAAGTGTCTTGAAGTGTAGCACTTTGGTCTGCAGAATGTAGTCTGATATGTAGCATGATAACCTTTATTATCTAGATTCATTGTAAATGCTAGATATTTTGCACTTTTAGTCTTTTCCTGATAATAATGCCCTTTAAGAGTTTTCTGCTATTAATAACTACAAGTCAATAAATACAAATCCATCTTTCTCATTCTCTTTACATCCTTTTGGAGTATCTCAGAAATTACTTTCATAGCTGTTTGGTAACTGCCTGTGTTTTATGTGACCTTTTCAGCAGTCAAGTATGAGACTCTCTGCAAAAACAATGTCTGTTGGGAAGAGGAGAAGTTGGAGAAGGGTGTTTGTGTTTGTGCTTTGTGGTGGGGGCAAATTGGACTGTCTAGTTAACTGTCAGCAGAACTTTCTCTTTTCCTCCCTCTCCCGGGTCTAGGTTAACTCTAATCTTAGCTTTGCACTGTGTTCCAGATGCGGCAGGCCAGAAGGCTGTCGAACCCTTGTATACAGAGGTACACATCAAGAACTGGTGAATGCAGCACGTATGTGGGCTCTTACGCACACGGGCCTTCTTACTAGAGGGCCTGGACTCACTCACTACTTACAGCTCATCCTAGAAAGTTGAGTTAACCAAACTGCCTTTTGCAGTTACCATAACTGACTTTGTCAACACTAACGCAAACTATTTCACTACAGTCATCAGGTTCGAGATGTACTTAGGAAGAAAAAGATAAATCATGAAAATAAGAGGACTTTACTAATTAAAAAAATCATATTAGCTATCTTAATTTAGCTAAATTAATGTATTAAATCACCACAAGAATGTCAATTTTCGTATCTTATGTATTTTGAAAACTTTTTAAATTATACCACTTCAAATGCACCTTTGTCCTAACATGTCCAAAATCATGCATGCAAACTCGACATTACTGTAGTTTGCATGGCATTTTAAATCTCATGTGACATTTAGCCATTTGATTGTGATCTAGTTACTTTGTAGCACTTTGTTTTCAAAGCCACTGGTTTCATAAATGAACACAGTATACTAGGGACTATATGGTGATGCAATTGCAGTGGTCATATGTAAGAAGATATTCAGATTTGAAATAATTAGAATCAATTGAAATTATTCACCACTGATAATTATTTTCACCAGTTATAAGTGATTAAGTACATACCCTGTTACCTTTAAAATTTTAAACCATATGAATGTATGACATACTCAAAACTAAATGCAGTTAAATAAAAAGCAAAATAGGAGACTATGCTATTGGTTACAGTGAAATTCAGGGAGGCAAAACTAAGTTTGTCAAATTGCCCTATTGTTTGAAAAATGTGTTCTGCTTATTGAAGAAATACAGCCTTTTGTATTTATATCTTCCTAACGTGGGCTAATTCCTAGTATTGATTGAAAATATACTTTTAAATAAAAGGATAAAGCTGATAGGCCCCCTTTTAAACACAGTTCATTTGCAGTTGGACCACTGCATTCCATTTTAGGCCACCCACGTCTTCATTGTCAGAGCTGCCACATTCGGCTTTGGTGACAGAACTGGTTTCTGAGTGGAAATGGTTGTCGGCCATCACTGCTTTAAACTCACTCCTAAAAATGCATTGCTTTGGGAGAGCACGTGCACATGTGTGTTGCATGGCTCATGCTTCTGCTCTGTGTCTGTGTGTTCCGTTTGTTTTTCAGAGAATAAAGTCTCACACTGATTTACTAGCTTGTCGTTTCCGATGGCTGTGTCTGACCAGCACTCCTCTTTACAGGAGCGCCCCGGCTGCCCCGACCCCAGGCCCGCTGTCCGCCCTGCCGCTGCCGCAGCCGCCTCGCATTCCGCAGCCTCTCGCAGCAGCTCTCTGGTCTCCAGCTTTACCTTGGAGAAGCGAGGATTTTACGAATCTCTTGCCAAGGTCAAGCCAGGGAACTTCAAGGTCCAGACTGTCTCTGCAAGAGAGCCAGCTTCCAAAGTGACTGAACACGCTCTACTGAAACCTCAAAGTGAAAATGGCCCTCAGGAAAGGGACTGTGACCCAGTGGACTTGGATGACGCGAGCCTTCCGGTCAGTGATGTGTGAGATGGGAGGAAGCACTTGGAGCCCGACCTGCCTCCACAGCCCCTCCCTCAGATTCCTCTCCTGAGGCTTCCAGCCAAAGATGATGAAGGGCGGAGTGGTTTTTAATGCATTGATTGTACTGCCTCTTGGATGGGTTCTTTATAAGCTGGTCAACCAAGGATCTAGGGAGTGGCCAAACTAGGTGTAATCTCTTCTTAAAAGGAAGAAAGAAAAAAACCTAAGTGTCTCAGCATCAACTGTCTGCAGTTCTGCTTCTCATTTGGGTGATGAAAATGTGTGTGTGATAGTTTTCCTAGTGAATCTGACAATTTAAATGTTTAACAACTTAAAACATTAAAAAATGCTTATTAATTATTTTGGTCTTTTAAAAATGCTACTATGACTTTCTTTTAGATGGTCAATATTTACACATTCTTACTGGTTAATATTACTGAATGAATATTACCTGACTAAGATATCTAAATGGTGTCCGGTGCTGTGGAATTTATACTACACTGTGGGTGGACTGTGTTGACACGACAACCATTTGTCGTGCCCTGGGTCGCAAGGCGAGTGGTAAGTTTTGCATGGAGGGTATTATTGGACTGTTAGTGAGGATTGTGCATTGTACTGGGGTGGAGAAAGGGGAAAATTAGAATTTAAACAACTGTATCTTGGACATTTGGTAAAGCTTCCGTCAGACTTGCAGCAGTCATTGCTTTATTTAGTGAAAATTATTTGGTATGAAATTTCTGGGAGATCTGATTTTCTTATCAAAGTTTTGTACATAGTTCTTATTTCTATATTTGGATCAGTGAAAGACCTCACATTTATATGTAAAGACATGCTGCCCTTACTCGTGCTATTGTGGCCTCTACTTTTTGTCACTAACAGCCTATATTCAAGTGCCTGTGTTTTTCATCTTGTTCATGTGCTCAAAAGTCGTATATGATTGGCTTTAAACAGGGGGATAAAGTTAATTTCAGTAGCATAGTTTAAATTATTAAATGAGACAGCATTTTATGTTAGAGATACCAGAATGCTGGTATTCTATCTCCTGAGCAATGTGTATGTTTTAAAAACAAATTTGAGTACATTTAATCACGAGAATATCATAAAATAGAAGCAACCCTCTAAAAAAATCCTTAGTTTGAAGTGTTGAGTAATAGACCAGTTTGAGTAAGTACCATTTTTGTCAGTCTTAAACATTTGCTTTAAGAAAATAGTCTTGAATTTCACGTGCTGCTACCTTTTATATTTTTTACCATTTTACAGTACTGTTTTGTTTTCAATTCATGTGTCATGTTTCTCCTTTTCATTTTCCAAGACGGTTTTTTGGTCTGAGAGGATGAGTGAGCTATCTTACTACAGTGGTGGAATCCAGAGGTTACTCTCTATCATACACAATCATCATAGCGTCCGTTACAAACCCAAATGCATCAAGAGTGCACCACTCATCTTTTTTATTTATAAGCTAATATTTTTAAAAGTTAAGTTTTTCTTTTTTTGCAGCTACATTTGAAAACGATAGAATGAAAAGGTTTTAAGTAGTTATCACTTTATCCATCGGAATGGCTCTTTTGAAAGTTCCTTTTTCATGCACAAACTGAAGAACGCTTGTGTAGACGTTTTGCCACATTCAGGCACGTAGTGCTGTTTTCTTTGGACAGCTTCCATATCGCATGTTTATTTTATCATGTTTTGGTATTGGTAATTTGATATATTTCATAGTGGCCAAATAATAGCTCTATTTTGGGACTTTTTATGGAACTACCCTTGTCTTCAATAGCCTAGGAAAATGTTCTTGTGATGGTTGGGGTCTCCTAATATTTATCTCAATACTTTTATAATTCTGTGGAATTTATTTAATTATTTTAAAACATACTTTTCTTGTAAATATGTCACATCTGAATTGTCAAAAAATTACTTTGAATATCTTACTATTTGCTGCATTTTTTTCCTGTACATGTAATATGTCATTTCAGAAGGGAATGTGTGCTTCCCAATGTTTACTTTTATGTCTGTTATCTTTGTATGACCAACAAACACTGCAGTGACTTGAGAATAAACTTAAAAATGAACTCTAACTTATTTCTCATTTGGTTTGGGTCACCTCTTGTGTGAATAAGTAAATGGAACTAGTACAAAATGTGTTTGGTTCATTGACTTGAATTTATATAATTAAGGATGGATTAATTATTAATATTTGATAACCATTGAATGACAGCTTGATATGAAATTGCAAATGAAAAGATGAGTCTGGGGGAAAAAAGAACTTCTTTTGCTTAAATAAAATATGTTTGCAAAAGCAATATTAAATATGTTGGCTTCAGAGCATAGTTTGGCTCATCTGGGCACCTCGCAGGTCTATGCTGGGTTAGACTGGGCAAGGCACGAAGAAGGCCCAGTGCAGAGGGCATTTAATCCCCAGCGGGGCTGTGGACGGGCACTTGGGAAAGCCCGCGCCGCCCCTTCCATGGTAGAGGCTCCTGGCAGACCTGCGATTAGCATAATAACCAGTTGTCGAGTGGGCTGTATAATCGGCACCTAATGATAATGGAACTGGATGAAGGACATTGGTAATTTTTATTAACTGGTTCAACTTAATTTTCTTTCCCTGAAAAGTATTTTAAATGTTTATTTTAATCAAAATGGGAAAGTTCTGAACTTGACTGCTTTCACAGATGAAATCCCTTCCTTGGCTTTCCTTTTGCTTCTAGTTGCAGAATTTCCCTTAAGTGAGGCTCAGACTTTTATGCAAGTTCTCTTAGCAGTTGGTGAGGCAGGGAATACTGGCATGAGAAGTGCTGTGACTTAACAGCTTAATACCAGATTTGATAAGAATCTTCCTCACCTTTGGAAGGATTTGCTGGGCAACTAGGACATGATGAAAATTACGCTTACAAGGGCTTATATTTTCTATTTGCAACCTTCCAAATTACTCAGATCCAAAATTGATATTTTTTAATGATTTTTGAAAATTGTCTTTTTCAAACTTTACATATGAGACGTGTATTGAAAATACTACTATATTGGGGTGAGCGTTTAATTTTGTTTGATAAAATTCTAACAGTCCGTTGTTACAACATTAAACGTGAACAGGGCGTTAACTAAGTCATGTGGCAATAGCGCCACCTTGTGTTCATGTCGTTGCTAAATTTAAAATGAAGCAATTTGGAGTCTCACTTTATTTTACTGAGAAAAATTTGGGAAGAAATATAATCACCTAGGATTGTTTTGAAATTAACATAAAATTTAAGCCAATATTTGCATGAGTTCCTTAAATTTTTGGAGATAATTGTAGATTTCACATGTCATAAAAAATACAGCACTCTTGTGTACCCTCTAATCAGCTTTTCCCAATGATAACATTGAAAAGTTATAATAAAATACAAGTAGGATATTGACACTGACATAGTCAGGATATAGAATAATTCCATCGTCGTGGGGATCCCTCATTGAACCTCCCATCCTACAGATTTGGAAATAAACTTCGTCACTTGCCCAAAATCCCATTAGGTTTAAAATCCATTCTTTTTCATATCAGAGTTTGCTTTCTTAATCGTTACAGTATTGCCTCAGCAGAAGTCTTGAAAACTATTAGGTGTTTACGTTTTACTGTCTCTAGATTATCAAATGAATTGAATTTTCATTCAATCTGTTGTCAGCTTTGTCTAGAACCATAATATTTCAAGTGATAGCTTTCTTTATACATTTAAATTTAATATTGGGGAATCAATAACAGATAAATATCCTGATCATAACATCCCTGAGAAATTTTATGCTCTGACATTTGACATCATATAAATTAAGGTACCAGAATGAGGATTATAAAATAAAATAGCTTTAGGATGCTCAACTCTTGCACTGCAAATAGTTGTACAGAATGATTTAGTCACTGGTGTAGGGTAGGAGTGAGGTGTTTTTCCATTAAAGAAGTTTTTGACCTGATGAAGTCTTGGGTCAAATAGATATCATCGATGTACAGTCCACAGTGCTCTGGAAACGTAAGATGAGGAAGACATCCACAAGGACTTTGCCCAAAGAAATAGGAGGTGTAATGTGTGGTGAAGTCAAGCATAGGAAGCTACAGTAGCATGGAAAAGTACACATACAGAGACTGCGATGTTTGTGAGCGATGGAGTGGGTAAGAGACGGGTCATGCTGGTCCCAGAAGAGAAAAAAAGTGCTACAGAAACTGATCTGACACATTTGTAAATGTCGACTTGGAATTTGAAGGGTGCAGATTGGTACATAAAAATTTTCATTGTTTTCTTAAAAGTTCATTGCCTCTTTCTTCCAAACTATGGGACTTAACACCAGTCACACTAGTTTCCGATAGCCTTGGGGTGGGGGGAGTCTGAGGGGTTGGGAATGTGGGGAACTTTCCATTTTTTGGGAACTTAGCACATCGAAACCCGTTTTTGCCTGGCTATTCGTAATGTGAACTTAGTCTGTTTCCTGTGGAACCTTATTATTACTCCGAATAAATAGTAGTCTTGTTCCAGTGACATCTGTCCCTTTGACTTGTATACACGTCGCACTCATTGTCTTGGTTCACGTCATCTCTCCTTTTGCCCGTCTGTATTCTGAAGGCGGAAGGCTTCCTGCAGATTAGATTGGGCAGGTGAGAGGAAGTGGGGCATTGAGGGTAGCCAGGAGTCTTCGGGCCTGGCCAATGAGAAGGACAGAGAGGCCATGAACTGAGGGGCCAGGGCTGCTGGTTGGGCAGAGTTGGGGGGAAAGCATGGATTGCACTATTGAGTGCCGGTTCAAGGGAACTTAGACATCCCAGTAGGACTGTTAGGAAGGCAGGTACACAGATTTGGAATTGAGAGGAATCTTATTAGAAAAACTGGGGAGTCATCAATATATTAGATGCTATTTAAAGCCACGGGACTGGATTAGAGAGACGAGAGCAGGGGGCCAAGGAATGAACAGGACCACTCGGATGTGAGGAGCTCTGCGAGAGGTGAGTGAGCAGGTGTGGCTGCCGAGTCAACGGGGTATCAAGACCAGGTGGTGCCGTGGCGGCCGAGTGAAAACCCAGGAGGAGGGGGTGGTCTGGTGTGTCACATGGCAAGAGGCAGACTGAAAGGACCATGGAGGTCACAGTTTGGATAGAGTGATGGGAGCTAACCATTCTTAAGGTGTTTTGGGGAGCAAAGAAGTGGGGTGGTTGCTGGTAGCAAAAGCGGAGTCGAGATTTCGTCGTTTTAGGATGGAAGAAGAAGTGGCATTTCGGTGATGGAAAGACCAGAGCGCAGGAGGATTCGATGGTGTGGCCAATGGGCAGAGTTGGAGCCGGCCCCGGAGTCGGTGAGGTGAGATAGAACAACGTGCACAAGTAGAGGCTCGACGCTCCTAGGAGGGCGTAGTATGGGGTGCCCTGCCGGTTCGTGGGTACATGTGCAAGGAGTGAGTTTCTGCAAGACCGCTTGCCTTGGTCTCAGCAAATCAGGAAACAGAATCCTCAACTGTGAGTGAGCTGGGAAGCGGGTGTTGAGGGTTGTTGGGAAGAGTGGAAGCTGTAGGATTGTCTAGGGTTGTGGAGGGGACACGGCCGAGGACAATGCAGGAGACCCTGAGCGGCCGCGAGAGCCCCGCGGAGCCCTGTGCTCCTGACTCACGGTGCTCAGTAGCATCCCCGTCATTTCTGTCCTGGTCCTGACTTCACTGGTTCCCACGAAGCACGATGCTGGCTTTGGGGCTGAGATAGACATATTTTATCAGGTTAAAGAAGTATTCCAGTGTTCCTATTTTATTGAGTGGTTTGTGGTTGTTTTTCATGAAAAATGGTGGCTGAATTTGTCAAGTATCTTTAGTCTCCATGGAATAATATTTTTCTCTTACATAAACCAATTTATTTGCTGAATACTATTAATCCATTTCTTGATATTTAACTATCACGACACTTCTGGAATAAATACCATTTGGTCAGGATGTATTATTTTTTAAACATGCTGTTGGCTATTACTTTACTTGGGATTTTTTTGCATAAATGTAAGGAATATTGGTCTGTAATTTTTTTTGTATGTAGTTTCTAGTCTTTTTAGATTTTATGGTATTATACCAGCATCATAGAAAGAACTTGGAAGAGTTTATTTTTCTTTTAAGCTGTTCTGGAATATTTTAAAAAGAATTGGAATTCTTACTCAACAGGGTTGGCACCCTTTCCCTATGAAAGCCTTTTGAGGGGGTACACCTGACAAGTGCCTCATATCCTCTTTGAAAATTGATGTGCTTGGGTTTTCTTTCTTTGGAATCAGTTTTGATGAATCATATTCCCAGAAAAATGATACATTCTAAGTTTCAGATGCATTTGCATGGACCTGGGCAAAATAGTGCAGGAACGCCCTTTGCCTTCAGCTCAAAATCTATACAGACTTTTTGTGACAAGTTGCGATACCGTCATCATACCAAGGGTCCTTAGGACCTGGATTAAATTTAGTTTTAAATCCTGGCTCTAGACACCACACCCCTCTCTCTAGAATACACCCTCAGACACCTAGCCTTTCCCCCAGATAATCGGCAACCCCGGGGGCAGCCGACGACAGCAGACTGACGGTCGGGACCTCTGGCAGGCTGAAGATCACATCTTGACCTAAATTATGTTTCAGCTCATGAGCCCTGAGGTGGAACAACCCCCTGGCTACTTTCACATGAAACCAGATAGAGGGACACCAGAAACAGACCACAGAACTGTCCTGAAGCCCTGAAGAAATGACTCATTACCCTTACCACACCTCTAGCCAGTCAGCTCCCAGCATGACCCCAAACCCCTAACCCCCTCTGTAATCTGTCCCCCACATGCTGTGGGGGAGCCAGGTGGTTGACACTAGCTTTCCGGTATCTCCTGGCTTGGTACCATTTCCTTGAATAAACTTCTACTTTCTTTGCAGGAAACTCCTGTTCGTGTCCCATCTGGCTGTGACGCGTGCAGGCCAGCTGAACCCCTTGAGTTCGGTAGCAATCTGGTTTTTACCTGGTGGCGCCAACGTGGTTGCAAACACAACCATGGACACAAGAATGAAGTAGTAATCAGGTATAGGGAGGCCTTCTAAATCTTAGGAGTCTTTCAAAAAATTAAAATTCAAGTGTGCAACGTGCAGTTCCTCATAAAGAGCCTGCGATCCCTGGAAAACACGTCTAGGTCCCCCATCCGAGAAGCACTCTCCCCCAGCAGAGTTCAAACGTCTTCACTCCAACACAAAGGAGCCTTTGTTTCCTGCCTCTCCCACCTTGCTGTCACCTGAATGCCCGTTGCCTGGTCATCTTTGCCTTTCAAGTCCACCCATCCTTCAGTTCCCACTGAGATGCAGTTTCCTCCTTGAGGTGTTGGAATGGCTTGCTCATCTTCCACACAACACAAACTATGATGACCCCCGTCCCCTGCCCCCCAATTCCTGCTTCCCTCCCCCTTCCCACGCCAACATTCAATTCACTTAATTGGAACCGAAATTCAGGGTCAGCTTTTGCTCTTCGACTCCGGGCTGATGAAATAGCTTTTCTCTCTCCACTGCAGTCCCCTTTAAAAGCCAAGGACTTGCAAATTTGGAAGATGTTAGAAAATGGAAACAGTCCAGAACTAGCCCTTTGTTGATGAAATTGGCCCCAAAGAGAAGTAAATACGACAGGAAGCAAAATTCAGACATCTGGCCGGCCTGGCCACCCTGTAAACGTATCACACGGAGGGCTCCGGCAGTTGCTCACAGCTGCTGGACGGTCCTCGTGCACATTCAGTGTTACATTGAATTTCAGGGCGCTCATTGTCACCCCACTACGCCTGCAGTGGGAGGGCTGAAACGAATCCTGAGAGCAGTGGCTCTCAAAGTGTGGCTCCAGAACCAACACCATCAGCACCACCTGAGAACTTGCTAGAAACACACTTTGCTGGACTCCTCCTGGTGCAGCTGAATCAGAATCTCTGGTGGGGGCTGGGGATGGGGTGGGGGGGCCGCAATCTGTTTTAAGGAGCCCTGCAGGTGGTGCTGACGCCCACGCACGTCTGAGACCCGCCTTGGCCTCTGTACAAAGTTTGATGGAATGCCACCTTTTTTGTGCAAGAGAAACGTCTTGGCACTGAAGGTTCAGAAGCTTGTGGGTCGTGCTACAGGGGACACCAAATAGCGTGGCACCACTGTCCTTCCCAGCAGCTTCTGTAGAAAATGGACAATTCTTTGAGTGGCTGTCTATACTTGCCCTAGGAACCAAGAACTGTCTGTTCTAGAAACGCCTTGTTGTCCTCTGTGACTCAGCGTACCATGTCGCCGCCCCCCAGGCAGCCCGTCCCCCACTGTCCCTGCCCCCGCTTTGCTGATCCCGGGAACTGAGCATCTGTAGCCACCGTTGTACTTTATTTTGCTTCCATGCCCCCCGTCCCACCCCCAAAACTAAGAGTTCCTCAAGACAAGAATCTGCTTCACTGTTTCAAAAGAACAGTCTCAATGTGTCCCCCCGCCCCCCGATCTTAGAGTGAAGGCACGGTCGTAGAACATACGTGTCAGCAAAAGGAAACGACAATCCCTTGTCATCTCGTCGCTCACACCCCAGGGCTCGTGCTTCCCGTCTTCTGCTACGGGTGTGCATATAAATAGCTTTATTTTTGTGCATGTGAAAATGTCCCTTTGTCTCTGTAAGCAAGCCAAATGTCACACACGTGTGCACACTCACACGGACCTCACACACAACAGTGTGAGTCGAAGGCAGCCGGCATCCCGCGCTCAACTGCTACTGCACGTCAGCACGGGGAACTCACCTGTTCGGGACACGTCACACGAGCTGTTGTGTGGCCTTTTCCCACGCAGCCGAAGATTTCGCACACCTCCACATGTCACTAGTATGTCCTGCCGCCACTACTTGCAAAAGATTCAAACTTCTGCCTTGTCTTGCGTGTATCTCTTAAATATGTCCTTACTTGTGTCCTTATCGGACAATGGGATGGTTTCCACCTTGTCACTAACCTAACGGCCCTGCAGGCCAGCTGCCTCCGCCCGCGCAGGCCTCACACCCTCAGATTGTAGGGGGCGCGCTCATTCGTGCCCCGGGGGGGGTGCGAGTTCCCTCCCGTCCTTTCATTTTCGGGATTTGGGGATTTATTTATTTATTGCGATGCATTCTACTAATACTGTATTAATCTTTCATTCTTCTTCTGTTCTTCAATATGCCCAATGGGTTTGCTGACATTTGTTGAGTGGGTCCGTGCCTGTCCCCGTACGGGACACGGGTGCGTAGAGTCCTCTGCAGGGCGCGAGGAGGTGCTGTCTGTCCTAGTGTTCGGGCTGCCTGTGTGCTTGCTTTGTAAGACGGGGGGTTTCCATTTCTTCCTCCAGGCTCTTTAACAGCTTAAAGACACGAAATGCTCTGTCCATTGACACCTTTCGAGGGATTCGAGCATGAAGCCATTTGGCCTCAAGAATTTTTCCAGAGATGATTTTTATTTGTTTTGACAAATAATTCCTCCTTCTCCGTAGATACTGGTTTATTTATGGTTTTTTCTTTTTGTCCATATTGGTCATCGATGATTTCTGAGAAATTTTCTATCCCACCTCTCTCTGTACTCTCTCTCTACAATCTATTCTCATCTTTCAAATAAGAGATTGTCCCTCCTCTGAGTGACAACCTTGGACAGTTGTGTGTTCTTAGAACAGCAGTAACAGCCCATCGGTGGGCCTCACACCATCTAGTCCTCCTGCCTGGCATGGGTGCATCTCACCCTCCTGCTCGGAGTAACAGGAGGGCCCCCCAAAAGAGGATTGGGTGCGTGCAGAAAACAATTTCCTTCTGACTCTGGAGCCAGCTCTGTTCCAGCTTTAAAAGAACCTTCAGTGTTCTGCAATGTGCTGACATAGTGGAGCTTGGCTCGTGATGAACTCTTGTCCTTTGGCTTAAAGGTAGCACAGGCATTAATGAATGCCACAAAACGTCTTTGGTTGTGCTCAGCCAGTTGTTTCTCCCGCAGCAGAAAAAGTCCTGTGCTACTTAAATTCGATCAATCACTTTCAAGGGCTTCCTGTGGACACGAAATTTTGCTGGAGTCCGGACTCTGAGAAATAAGTGAGGCAGACTCAGAAGTTACCGCTATTACAAGGCGGACGGAAGCGATCTGATAGACTGTGCCAGGTTACAGGACAGTGACACGATCTCAGAGGTTTACAGCCATCAAGGGTGCTGATCAGCTCTGCCCTCATGTGCATCCTGGGACCCCAGCAAACTGAGCAGCCTCTATCTGGCGAACGGTGGCGGTGGCAGAGGAAAAGATATGCTTGTCAATCATGCCACTGCCCCTAAAACTTAAGTGACACGTCACTAAAGCTCACGAAATGCCTATAGTACAAACGATATTTTTAAAAATTCAGATGAGGATATACAGAAAAACTGAACTCACAAATCCTGCATTTTACCTGAGATAGACACAAACGACTAACCCTCTGTGTCTCAGTAAATAAATGTAAAACGTGCTGAATTCTTGCACACAGCCGGGCTGTGCGTCAGGTGCTAGGACAGAGCATTGACGCAGGTGCCTGCTCCCATCAGGCATTGGGAGGTACGGGGGAGCTCGGGGGTCCTCTTCTAAGCTCCCGTGTCATTAACATTTGGGGGGCAGAGTCTGATACCACGTGCTGAACAATGGGGAGCAACCAGCACACACGGTTTTACATCCTGCATTTCTTGCTTAGTGTAAAGTATGCCCCTGGGTCCCTATTTTCCTTCCTCTCGAATTCAAACCAGGGAAGCGGGGCCACTCCTGAAGATTTCCTGGATTCCCTTGGAAGTGTCGCAGTGGTTGGGTTCCCTGGTCCTGACACTCAGAGCAGGCGACATTTCGCCCACTTTTCCTATCAAGTTGTAGGTCCCCATGACAGGAAGGCTGGCGCGAAGGCCTGGCCTTCAGGCCTGGCTCCTGGTGGTGATTATTCTTTTTCAAAGGAACAGAGTGACTTCAATTACCAGGTGCAAGGCGCGGGCACCGGAAACTGTGCCTAAGAGGTGGGGTCCAGCGGGGGCGAGGGGCCTGATCTCTGCGGGGCTCCAGGGAGGGATGCGGAAGGGGTGGGGCTGGGGCCCCGTGGAAAAGCACCTCCGCAGGTCGCCGTGTGATCAGGGGTCGCATGCTGGGGCCACGCGCGATGGGGGGGTCACGTGCTGGGGCCATGGTGATTGCGGGGGTCGCATGCTGGGGCATGCGCTATTGGGGGGGTCGCGTGCTGGGGCCACGCGCGATCGC
>PVJL010008309.1:0-24976 GCA_004026885.1 Lyroderma lyra
AAGGGGAGGGGGTGGGAGAGGAGGGGGGGAAGCTAAATATAAGGTGATGGAAGGAGAAGTCACATTAGGTGGTGAACTTATTATACAACAAGTTGACAATGCACTGTAGAATTATATGCCTGAAACCTATGTAATCCTTGCTAACAGATGTCACCCCAATAAGTCTAACAATAAAAATGAATTAAAAAAAAAAAAAAAGTGATGGCAGTACCTCTGGCACCAAAATAAGGATTGAAAGAGGATTGCCTGGGGTGAGCATGTCAAATATGGTTGCACACGTCTGGCAGAGAAAAAGAACCTGAGCCTTCCTCCTGGCTGCTAAACGTTGTGAATTTTCAGAGAGAGGAAAAAAACCATTATTATAAATAATTTTCAGAAATAAGCAAATAGCACCATAAAATACATTGTGCACAAAATACAAAATGAAAAATAGGCACCCCTGCTCTCATTTCATCCATTCATGATGTCTCCAACTGAACTGGATCTGAGATTTAGTTGTTGGAAATTCTTTCCCATATTTCCTGGGCCTTGGTTATTTGAAACAAGGCTGTCTAGACCAGCCTGTCCAGGTAAATACTACCTGCTTCTCAGCATTGCTTTTCTTATTGCATTTAGGGGCCTTTGGTTCATACGAGTCATGAATGCAGAGATTTCAAAACAAAACAAAAAAAACTTCAGCAGTGAGAGCTCTTGCATTCAGCATAATTGGGCATGTGGGCTTATGCATTAGAGGGCATTTTCATTATGCCTGCATGAACAAACATCGATTATAATGAATTCAACCAAAGAGGGAGGGTTACAAAAATGTCATGTAAATGAAAAAGCCAAGACTTGTGAGGGGTGCTCCCCCAAATGTGTGTGTGCGTGCCTACATACGTTTGTGTGTGTGTGTGTGTGTGTGTGTGTGTGTGTGCGCGCGCGCGCGTGCGTGTGCGCACGTGCAAGGGCTGTCCATACAAATCCAGCCATAAATGCCTCTTTTTCATACGGCTGGATGCTTTCTGAATAGCTTGTGCATGTATGCATGTGTATATATATTCCATTCAGTGGAATAAAAGAGACATCAGTAAAAATAGTGCCCCTTAAAATTGCTATTTGGCATCACATTGTACATAACGGGCCTGATTTGTATATTTTAAACGAGTGTGCAGGTTTTTGTTTTTTTTGTTTGTGTTTTTTTGTTTGTGTTTTTTGAGATAGTAGTCATGGTAATACTGTGAATCCAGGAAAGAGTTTAGAGAGAAGGTTATTGCCTTCTTAATAATTTAGAGCTTCTATTTCTCTGCCAAGTCAGAAGATTAACATTTAATAGAAAAAAAATTATATATCTATAATTCAGTCACGGCTATTAGATCAGATGGATTTTACATTAAGTGAAAAAGATGTCAAGCATTTAAGGACCATTAAACTACAAGACTTTTCTATTGGGTTTTAAGGCCTCCAAGCCTGGGTCGTGCTACGGAGAGTATTTATTTTACATATACAGAATGCATTAATGGTGGGAAAAGGGCATACATTTTAAAAGAAAATAGACCATGAAAAAGTGTGATTTTCCACATTGTGAACAGCTACCATACAGATTCAGTCTCATTTTATAATAATTAGTTTTATGCATCATTAAGTAGCTTTCTTAGAAGGTAGAAGAATATAGTGAAGTCGACTTTAAAAGGGGTACCTACAGGAAGTCCAAGTAGCCGGGTTCCCTCTGTTGGTATTTCATTGCGAGAAACTACATTTCTAATATTTCCAGACTGGTTTATATTGTAAAGAATTTGAGTTTGAAACTGCCTTCTCCAGTGGTCCTTAAAGACTACTGGAGGAAAAAGACCTCAAGGGACAAAGTTACTTCTAATAAGTGTCTACTTTTTTCTAGCAATACCCAAATGCTCAAGGAAGGACTGGAATTCGACTCTGAGAAGAACCACTCACCTGTGGGGAGAACGTATGCACCTTCCTGTTTATTAAATGCTTATAACATACTCTACTTTGTTGCAGTTAAAACATGACAAGCAATATCTCAATATATGAGTATACCTTTCTTACTACACCATACCTCCTATTCCAGTCCCACCTCCAAAAACTGGGGATGAGTTTTATGTAGGAGTGTAAAAGCAAATAGACTCAGGGAGCATGTGGAAAGGAATGAAATTAATATAATTTGTAACATTTTCCCTCTGCCGAAGTCCAAATAAATTTTGTGATTTTCTTGCTGTTCTAGGCTTTTTTTAATTGCCTGTGACTTAAGTGGCACCTTATGGGCTGCTTCAGAAATTCTCTTCAGGATATAAAAATGAAATCGGTTCATATTCAGAGTATTCCTGCTAAAAATCTCTTAAGCCAAAATTAAAATAACTGCTACTTAATTCCCCCCGCTTTGTTGTTGCTACAAACATTGTCTCATAGCATTGCAAGTTCTTATGTAGGCACAATTGCAAACTCATCTTGGTACAAAAGGAGAGAGATGATTGCAGGGCTAGTTAGCATAAGTCCTGTGGATTGAGGTGCATTCACCTCAGTCAAGGAAGAGGGAGCTGCTCCTTGGAGCTCTGAGGCCTTCCTAATTCTGTAAAGTGAATTGTTCCAGTTGGCCTTAATCCCCAAGCAATATAGCTCCTTTAAAACCATCTTTATTTATTCACACCAATTGACACTTTAAGAAATCCCCCCAGATACTGTTCATCTAAGTCCAACTATGTTAGCGTCAAAAGCGTTTAAGAGGATTTGCAATGTGATTATCCAAAATACTATTCATTGTCAATATTTTTGGTGTGCCATAGCCAGTTTTGTTACCATAATGTATGTAGCCTCTTAACAGCGAAGCCCAAATGCATTACAGCAATTGGGATAACCTGAAGGGGTTTTCTTTCTGCTGCCATGCTGGCACAGCTCATTGTGTGGTTATGAACATCAAAGAGACTTTATTAATAAGTTGTTGCTCTCCTTGCAGACCCTTTTGGGCAATCTTGCCCTGCCTGGTCTCTGGGTAGAGAGCAGTTACCAGGACAACAGAATTTGAGGAAGGCTTTATTGTGATCTGATGTCTAATGAGAATAAAGAACTAGTGCCTTGATTTTACATTCTAGGTTCCCAAGGAAATGTCCATATGCATATTGACTGGTTTTGCCCCGTCTCATTGTTAAGGTGACTTGCAGTTTTCCCCTAAATATGGGAGAGGAGTAGAGGAAGGTAAATACTAAAAGGATATGAATCAGAAAAGCAACCAGCAGCTTGTCATGCAAAAAACATCCTGTATATACCATAATATCCTGCTTGCTTTTCTGCAGCTGACCTCAATTTGACGTAACTTCCTAGCAGTCGGTGCAAGGAAGAGAACATCACAGGACATTGCTGTGCCCCTTCAAGCCTTTTATGCTCTTACTGTACCCCAAGCCCCCCACTTTTGCACCCCCTTACCCAGGCCTGCCATGTGCTCTTTGTTTTTCTTCATCTCCTCGTCTCCAATCCAAGACAAATGCTGCAGCTTTCTGAGGCAGGAATTAAAAAGCAGTTCACCAAATTAATTCACACCAGTTGTAAATTATAACATGTTAACTATTACAAATGAGTTCATTTTTTTAAAAAGCATGCTTAACCTCTAATAATGTATTAATCAGCAGAGAATCCTAGAGAGAATAATAAAATTAAGGGGAGAAATCGTATTTTGAGGGGAAGGAAGATAATTGCAACAACCAGGGACATCACTTCTGCCTGAATTATGCTCACCCCGTGTTAACAATTGCCTCTAAACCAACTTGTCCAACCCTCAGCCCACGGGCCGTATGTGGCCCAGGACGGCTTTGAATGCGGCCCAACACAAATTCATAAACTTTCTTAAAACATTATGAGATTTTTTGCTATCATTTTGTTTTTGTAACCCTATTGTGTGGTTCTCAAGCACACACTTTGTAGACCACAGTGGAATGGAATGGAGTAACAAAGTATGTTATGTCCACAAATATCAGAGTATGACCCACAATTCGCATTAGAATTGCAGTTTGGCCAGAAGACACAAAAAACCACTAAAATTAACCAATGAACAGCAAGCAGACTCCGTTGCAATGTTGCCTAAAATGAGTCGTGACAAAGAACCCAGAGGTGTATCCTGTACGAGGCCCAGCGCCGCCGCCTGCCAGTCATTCTCACGGTGCGTACGCACGTGCGGCTTCAGTTGGCAGTGGTGTGCGGCTTCCAGCGTCGTACCTCCCGAGCCCAGACAGTGGGATCGGCGCCATCAGACGGTACGTGTGCGGGTGGCGATGTGGTGTGTAAAGTGCAGCGATGATCCATATTTCAACCTACCTTGGTAAACGGTAGGTGTTTAATATTATGTAGAAGACATGTAAGTATTCTTACTTGATTAAACCTTGCTTCCTATTTTCCTGTGTATTAATTTTCATAATAAAAATAAATATAGTTGCTTATGTATCATTTTTTAAATTCCAGCATGGCTTTCACAGTGTCTCAAAAGAAAATAGAACACCCCCAAAATAAAAAACTACGGATGAAGGAAGATTGTTCAATGAAAAGTGGACAGATGACTACTTCTTTTGTCAAGGCAAATAGTAAGGCACTCTGCTTAATTTGTAGGGAATTTGGGCCAGTTTTCAAAGACTATAATTTGAAAAGGCATTATATGCAAAAACATGCTGCCAAATTCGGTGCATATCAAGGAATGTGTTGTAAGGACAAACTAGTGGAACTGAAAAAAGTCTGTCTCCTCAACAAAATCTTTTTTTTAAAGTTACAACTCAAACAGACTATTGTAAAAGCTAGTTATGTGCTAGCACATTTAATAGCAAAAAAAAAAAAAAAAATCAAAACCATTTACTGATGGTGAGTTCATTAAGCAATGTTTGGAAAGCATGGCAGATACCATTTGTCCTGATAAAAAAGGGGAATATTTCTAAAATCAGTTTGTCTCACTAGACTATAGCCAGTGAATTGAAGAAAATGGAAAATTTGTCAAAAGAGGTTTGGAGAGTAAAGTTGCTAATTTTAAATTTTATGCTTTGGTGATGGATGAATACACAGATACGGCACAACTTGCCATTTTGATTAGAGGTATTGATGACAAATATAAGGTCACTGAAGGAATGGCTTCTTTAATGCCATTAAAAGACAACTAAATCAAGAGATTTATACGAAGCAGTAAAAAATACATTAAAGTGATTTTCCTTATCCATTGTGGACATGTATAGTTGCTGATGGTGTCCCAGCGAAGATAGGTATAAGAGAGGGACTTGCAAAGTTAATAGATGATGATGCAATTGCTGCCCAAGACTCACGTTTGGTGAAGTATCATTGTATAATACACCAGGAAAATTTATGTGCAAAAACTTTAAAAATGGATAATGTCATGCAAATTGTCATCAAGGCTGTGACTTTCATAAGGACCAAGGGATTGAATCATTGCCAATTCCAGGAACTCCTTAAAAGTATGGATGCTATGGTGACATCATTACTTTTCGGAAGTAAGATGGCTAAGTCAGGGCAAACTGAAGATCTGAAGATTTGCGACATGGAATCAAGTCATTTATGGTATCAAAAACAGAATTTGTGCCAGAACTTGCAGATGAAAACTGGCTTACAGATTTAGCATTTTTAGTGAATTGAACCATTCATTTAAATGAGTTGAACGTTGAATCTTCAAGGTGAAAAGCAACTTATCAGTACAATGGTTCAAACCATAACAGGGCTCCAAATGAAACAAATTATGGCAAGCTCAAATTAAGGCAAACAACTTTATGATTTTTGACACTTTGGCATTTTTACGGTCCTGTGAACAGCGAAAAATACACAGCCTTGCTTTTCGATTTGATACAGGAATTTGAATACAGGTTTCAAGTTTTCCAGAAAAATAATCAATATTTTGGTATATTTGCAAGTCCATTGTCAGTCAGCATAAATATGTTACCTGCCAGTTTTCAAATGGAATGCATAGAACTGCCATCTGATGTTCAACTTAAAGAGAAATTTAATCATATCTCTCTACTGGACTTTTTATAAGGCCTGTCTTCTTAAAGACAAATACCCCTCACTTCACAATCATGCCTTATTCATGTCATCACTTTTTGGCAGCACCTACATTTGTGAGCAACTATATTCAAGGATGAAGCACATGAAGAGTAAAATTAGAACGAAAATATCTGATGAGCACCTTGAGAATTCACTGAGAATGGCAACTACTTCTCAAAAACAATGCCAAATATCCCACTAGTTTTGTGTTGCCCTCTCTTCTTTTACTTTTATAATAAAAAAAATTAATAAAGTTTTATTACTTAGATATGTACATTTTCTATATCAGTGTTCACCACTTGGGACCTGCTTGACAATTTTAAAAGACCCTCCGAATGGGGTAGCGCAGAATTAGGATTATTATTCCAAGGGCTTTTTTGCTTATCTGTGGTGGCAGATATCATGAAAATTATGCACGGATCTTTTTATTAGCTCATCAGCTGTCGTTAGTGTTAGTGTATTTTATGTGTGACCCAAGACAATTCTAGTGTGGCCCAGGGAAGCCAAAAGGTTGGACAACCCTGCTTCAAACAATTGCTGCTTTGCAAAGATTCCTCCCTCCCTCTATAATCTTGATGAAAATCTATTGTTTTAATGTATTATGTGGTGGACATTTACTGTTCTCTTGACTACCTGATATATTGAACCACCTTTCTATGTTTGAGGAATTATCTGCCTTATAAGACTTAATGAGATGAAAAGATATCCGCCCCTTGTAGAAGCTGAAAATGCCCAATTTGCTTCTCCCTGACATCCTGGGACGTAGGCACATGACCCAGACCGGGCCATTTTGCTAACTGTGCCCTTGGCTTTGACTAGGGGACTAAGTGACAGCATGAGGCAGAAATTGTACTGACCTCTCTCTGGTAGCAGGGACAGTTGGGTTTGCTCCAAGATCAAGTTCCTGGTGAAGACATAGAGGTGGCCCAAAGATTAGCATTGAGTGCTTAATGGGACAGCTGCTGTTTCCCCCCAGACTTTAAAGTAGAATTTGGAAGGTTTTTCTGTCTGCTCAGGCCCAACCCTCATTTTCCACCTTCTCTGTGATTCTCTGAGCTACCCAGCCCATTCTTAACACATCTCCCCTTTGCTTAAAACAGCCAGAAGTTTCTGTCACAATCATGAACCTGGGCTAATACAAATATTTTCCCCTTATTTCTGAACCAAAGTGTATTCAATTTAGAAGTTTAAGAAAATACAGAGAGGAGAAAGGAAAAAATAAGTCACCTCAAACCTAGATATCACAATTGTTGATGCTTTGGTGTATCTTTTCCAATACTATTATATGGGGGGACCCCCCCAAAAATGAAATTTATTTATAAAAAATTGTGTGTGTATTCTTACATGTTTAAACTTCAGTCCCCTTCAAAGTACTCTCCATTTGTTCCTATGCACCTATCGAGATGCCTTCTCCACGGCCCTAAACAGTTGTTGAATTCATCGATTGTGATGCCTTTTAGTGCTTCTGGTTGTTTTGGGGTTGTTTTCTAATCTTCTTATTATTTTAACCTCTTCCACATTGGTCAAAAGTTTCCCTTTGAGGACATTTTTCATCTGGGAAAACAAAACAAAAAGTCGCTTGGGCTGAGATTGAGTGAGTAGGGGTGTTGGTGCATGGGGCTCAGGCCGTTTTTAGTAAAAAAAATTAAAAACTGAACAGCTCTGTGTGGATGGGTGCATCGTCAGGCAGCACGTTGTTTGATCTATAATTTATGGTAATTATATTGAACAAATAATCCATTTGGAATTTATAGTCTCATGTAAGGTACAGATTCAGTATATCACTCTCCATATTGCTATCCAGTTTGTCTGATTAATCAATTATGTTTTACCCTCAATTCAATCATCTTTGTTTTCTCTACTGATTCATAATGCCACCTTGAGCATGTATTAAATTCCTATCTTGTATCTAGGTGTTTTTTTTTTTTTACTTGTGTTCCAATCTATTACTTTTGCTTCAAAATCTCAAGTTTCAAATCTTTCTAAATTCCTTGTGAAAAAGTAATAGCCAACCTTGGATAAATAGGCAGGGATTTGAGGGAACCTGTCAGTTGGGGACTGCCATTACGAAAAACCCTGTTCTTTAATGTGGGCACGGAATGGAATATTCTGATTAATGCAGATTTCTTGTAAATAAGCAATGGGATTGAAGTCCTCTACTTCTCCTTTGAGAATTCACAAGGCCTTACATTACCTCAAGATTGTCAGCAACACCACGTGCTGTAGATGTGCTGCTGGGGTCATCAACAGGCTGAGCAGAATTGTGGATAAAACAGAGTTGACCACGTTTTTCTTCTCAGATGCTGGGAGTGAAGTGAATGTTGGAGATAGGTGACAAGTCCATCAGTTTGCTTTGCAAATTACCACACCCAAACTAAGCTGAGGAATGGACTGCGAGAACTAGTACAGATGATAAACAGTTGCTCAGTCATTCATAGAGCCATTTCCCAGAGAAGGAAAATGTTCTTTCTATCATACTGGGCTTGAAATAGCTTTCCGGAGGGGGAGCCAAGAGGACCCCCTTAGGTGGGATTTCTGTAGCACACCACAGACTACCGCTGCTTACGCTCAGGAGTGAGAAGGGTGGTCTGTAAAAGTTTCCCACATTGGTAGGATTAGTTGTATTGGGGAAAAGCCAAGGAAAACCCATGTATGGACTGCTAACTGAGGGCACCAAGGTATTTGTACTGTAGTGCTTTCCCGTCTTTTCCCTAATAAAGACCTCCTTCTGGCGCAGCCCAACTGGGCCAACATCACTGACCTCACAGTCCTAGGCTTTCCTGCCTCTTTACTTGACCCGTCTTCTTCCCACCACTTGAAACAATCTCTCACTCCATTTCTTCCTATTATAATTCACCTAATTCTTCAAGGAGCAACTCACACCCTACTTCTGTGAAGACTTCCATGTTGTCACAAATACTTTATTCTTGATGGCATCAAGCCAGGTTCCAAATTGAAAACACAGCCATGTGGCAAGGGATTCCCTTTTGGAACAGTTTTCTTTTTATTTTGAACTCAAAGATGTTCATAAAACATTTCTTGAGTACTTGCCATGTATCAGAAAGGCACTGTCCTAATCGTTGGGGAATGTATTAGTTTCCTACAGCTGCTGTAACAAATGGCCACAAATATGGTAGCTATGAGCAACAGAAATTTATTCCATCACAGTTCTGGAAGCTGGAAGTCCAAAATCAGTTTAACTTTTTTTTTAATCCCTTATAAGCTACTTGACAGGAGGGGTACTTAGAAAACCTTGAATCTCTCCCACAGTGTCTGCCCCAGCCTGGAGAATGAGAATAAGTGAAGGTACAAATAAAAGAGCAAATGAAAATGATCTGGAGAAAAGAGATGAGTGAGCAAATAAGTGTACTTCAAATATATATATTCGCCTTCCCATACTGCATAAACTCAAAATGGCAAAATTTTAATGATGAATGGGTTAGTGGTTCTCCAGGGGTTAAGGGTGGTGAGGAGAGGAGAGGGGTGTGACTGAAAGAAGAAGACCTTTATGGCGATGGAATGGTTCTGCATCTTGATTGCAGTGGAGGTTACATCGTTATTCATACATGGATCTATGCATGTAAAAAACTTGATCCAGAACTATGCACACACCTTGTACCAGCATCAAGTTCCTGGTTTTGATACTTTCTTATAGTTAATATAAAGTATATTCAGGACCTCTCTGTAATGTCTTTTAAAATTTCAGTGCCTCTATAATTATTTCAAAATTTAAAAATGGTACAAATACATTCACCTTGTTCTTCATAAAAATTAGCAATGACTTAAGAATATATGCAAGATAAAAGTAATTATATTAGAAAATTGAAGGTACAAATAAAATAAGGGTAGAGTGCTCGTATCACAACTAACCTCGGGCTGCAAAGTTAGCACTGAGCTTCCTAAAAGCCGAAGAAAAACAACAGTCTGTTAAGGTTTTCTCTGTTTGCTCCTGAGCGACTTCTCTAATCCAGAGCACAGAGTGTATCAGAGCTTTTTCTGTTATTTTTCTGTGACAATGAGCAGGAGCCCACATCAGTCCTCTTTCTTTCGCATTTGTATCAGGTATATTCAAGAGCTTAGTCTTCCCAGTTTATGCCTTGGCTACACTGGTCAGTAGTAAACGCCAGGGCCCATGGTGCGAAAACTGGCACAGTGATTTCCAAAGTGCAAAGCTTGCAGAGATCCTTTTAAAAAGGCACTGTGCAGGAGAAGAAATTAATGTCTTGGGAAAAAACATTAAGTCAAGTGAGGGGATGTCTTTTAGAAGTTAGTGTGCTCAGGTGCAAGTTGGGACTTTACTTTCTCTTACGAAGTAGTGGTGGGGGGAGAGATATTAGATAATATGTATGGATCTTCTAGAACATAATCAATGATGAGAATTTATAAAGTTCTGTGAAATGTACTGCTGTGAGCAAGATTTGATTCTGGCTCCTGATATTAGTGTGACTGCAGATAAATAACTTATCTCCAATATCTAGACCTGAATAGAAAGAGAGATGCTTTGATGATTACAGAAGTCCTTAGCACAAGAGTTTTGGAAGCTTCTGTTACCTGAATGATGGTCGGATTGTCTTGGCATTTGAACCAATCACGTTCTCACTGTGTTTTCTGAATTATGAATTTCAGGGTTGCTTTTTCTGACACTAAGTTTGGTTGAAATGCGTATGTGCTTGCATGCATGACCACGAACCCCTCAGCACTGGTGTGATGCAGTCAGTCCTTGTTTATGTGCAGTATCAAAGCTAAGCAAAAATACAGGGGAGACTCAACCTGCTGTGGACATAAGAGCTCTTCTGTTGCCTCTACAATAGTGGCTGGAAGACAAGCTATATGAAAGGAGAGATGAAAGGCAGAGAGTTCAAAGAGCTCACCAAGGAAGTATCCAATTGATGCTGAAAGCAGACTCATTCCAAAGGAATCCATAGTTGCTCGAAGTGACTCATCCTTTCACTTCAATGCACCGTGTGCCCAGAATGCTTACTGGGTGGCCCAACTCTTCAGGTCACTAGTCCAAAAGTTAGAAAGAGACTCTGCTAGTCCCCCTTAGAAATTATTTTTATAGTATCAACCAAAGATTTTAATTGTAAGAGTAGTTGAGTGACTTAAGAAGATAAGTAGTTTATTGGAAAAAAAAAATTAGGAAGCTCATTGGAAAGACAGAAAGACAAAGTTTAAAAGCTAAGCAGCCAAACCATGTTGCAGAACCAGCTCAGTGAAGGTGCCATGTCACTGTCACTCAGTGCCAGATCCCAGGCAAATCTGCATCCTGGCTGCACCTAATTGTGCTAAGCAGGAGGGAGACTGGAAAAGTGGGTGCTGGGCATCATCAGTTCTGCCTCATACTAAGGCTCATAAGATGGGGATGTCGCAATGATAGAAATGGACTGAAATTTAAAGCCAAAATTTAAATAAAGAAAATACCAATATATCCACCAACTTTCCTTTGGTGTCCAGAACCATAAAACTCTGCTGTAGTGCTATAAATAATCCCCACCCAATTCAAGTCTAACGTGGATGTATTATTGTGAAACAAATATAACTGGGTGGGACAGTACAGCTAGTGGGATGGCAGTTCCGGGAATGCCACTGCCTGAGTCATTTGGGTCCAGGACCAGGCCACCATATGGTGCCACTGGGGGCCGCTGTCAGCTCCAGCTTAAATATCCAGAGAATGATTCTGGATTCTGCAACAGGAAGGGATTCCAGAATATTTGCAGTGATAATAAAACCCTCTTAGGTCATTGGTTCCCATTGCATTTTCCTGACCTGGGCAGGAGGATACCTGTGATGCAAGATGACCGTTCTCCACTTTACGAGACGGGGGTGCCTGCTGTGTCTTGCCTCCCCGTCTTCCTTCCGTAGTCCTCAGTCCTGAAGAAGCCCAAGAGAACCAAGTAAGCCTGAGAACGCAGCTTGGGCCGAGGACAGAGGCAGGTACTAAGTGTGATTGCGCCACGCTTGTGTTATGAGGTGCTGTGTTATTGCGGGAATTTTCCTTTAGTAATAGTATTTTTTCTTTCCACATTTTTGCTTCAAAAATAAAAGACAACATGATTCCCTCTGGCCTAACCCTCATATAATAAAAAAATGCATTCACTCATTTCTCAAAGGGAGCCAGCTCGGGTTTCCTGGTGGTGCAGTGGCTAGGCTTCAGCACTCTCAAAGGGAGAAACTCAGTATCTCGTGAGAACTGTAACCAGTTCCAAGTCCAAGTCCAGAGTCTCTGAGGTGTCCTCTTCCTCAGGTCTGTCACATTCTTTCTCCCAATCCTGTGGTCTGACCTAGAGACTAAATTGTAAAGTTAACTACCCCAAGAGTGGGGATAATGACAGGAGAGTAAGGAAAATTAGTTAAAACCCATAAGTGTATACATGCAATAAAAGGAAATAAGGGTAGCTGCTCTAATGTTAGATTTTGCAGTTGGACCCAAGGTCAGAATTGGTATTGGTGACTTTTATCTTCCACAATGTTAAAGATTCCCTTTGCCTTCAGTCATAACCGCGGCTGGATTATTTAGCCGGGAAGCGTGAGCCCAACTTCATTATGAGTGATCGGAGCCCTCGGCCTCCTTCCTGTGGAATTGTTTCTCAGTGGTGTGCTGGATCCATCTTAAAGTGGCTTGTGGGACTCGATTAATACATTTTCAGCATTTTCTATAGGCCATTTGTTAAAAACAGCCTTTATTAAAAATCAAATTGCAGAAACTCACAAATAAATTATATTAAAGAGCAATGTAATAAATACTTCAAATGCATCACTGTCTGTAATTTGACTATTGGGTATCTTCTTGAGATGATTTCCATCTTTGAAATGTATGGCAGAAATACCACACAATAGCGTGCAACTGTTCATCATATCTCAGCTGCATGTCCACGTGCAGTCATGTATTGATAGCTTGAAATTGGCCATTGCAGGAGTTTTTACTCTAAGGAACTTGGCAATCACTATGATTAAGTACCACTGGCCATAGTGTCCTGTCGTCTTACCACTGAGCATCGCAGTGTCAAGGGAAGTCCTACGGGATCCTTTAGGCTCCACCTGTCCTCTTCTCTCCCTGCATGATGTGGTGACTGTGTCACAGCACCACAGCAGCAGGAAGAGGTAGCATGACCCAGCTTTTGAAACCCCTGTTTTGCCTTCTGATGGAAGAAGTCTTCTCGCGAGACTAAAATCTTTTAAACTCAAAGGGCCCTGAGTTATAGGGATGGGGAGCAAAAATGCTGGGCGTAGGTTGTTAAGTGGATGACAAGCACGTACTTCCACACTCACTGCTGGGCTCCAGCAGTTGGTTGTTGGTTCAAGGCACACGTTGTTACTGCAGGTCAGCACTCTAACCTCAAAGGTGCTATACCCTGATGTTTAAATAGCTGATTACACCCTTCTAGAAGGGCAGCTGCCTCTGGGTGATTTGGTACATGGTAAAAACTAATGAATGAAGACCATCAACCAATTTCTGATACTGCATTCCTTTAGAAGCAAGATTATCTTTGATACCAACTCTATGTAGAGGCTGAGCCCACAGAGGGTTATGCTAGCAGAAGGAAGCATCGCGGGCGTGGAAAGCAAATCCAAATGTGTTTCAGTGAGAACGAAACACCACCCCTCCCTCTGCTGCTGTATGAAGTCTCAGGTTGGTCACCGCGGGCAAGCTGACCTCATGAGATCAACAGGGAAGGGATCCGGGCTTTTTACTCTTTTCTTGGTCGTTGGTCGTTGCCCCTAGAAGGGACCACCCACCCTATAGTCCTGGAATTCTCAGGCTTTTCCTACTGTTCTCTGGCAGTGGTGCCCCCTGGACTTCAGACTGTAATCCAAGTTCCTTGAATATGGCAGTGCTTGCTCGGAGCCCCATCTGCCCCTCCAGCATCACGTCCCACCACCCTTTTCTGCAGCACCTCTGCCCCAGCCCAACTAAGCTACTCACCATACTGAATGCTTTCTGCCCCAAGCCCCTCCTCTTCCCATGCTTCTGCACTTCCTTTTTTTTTTTTTTCTGTCTGCAGACACAGCCACTCACATGTCCTCTGCCTTGGTTCTTTAAAACTTTGTCTCTTGACCCCACACCCCAAGAGAAACGGAGCCTTTCTCTTAGGCACTCGAGTACCACCTGTGCAGAACATCCTATACAACAGGCCTAAAGGAAGGCAGTGTGTGTTTAATGAATAACAGCAAGTGTCTGTTGGAGTTCCTGTGGTTTACTTGAGCACAGATGGTGCAATGACAGCAGCAAAGCATCATGGGGCCAATGGCAGGTGTGTGGGGCCTGTGGGCTCTGCTTGGAGGGCGTCGGGAAGAGTGGAGGGTACTGTACCCAGCTGGGATTTTCCTAGTGAATGAAACCGGGTGCTGCCTCCCTCTGCCTTAGCTGAACCACTACTGAAAAGCCTGCCTTGGGGCCTGCCAAGGACCCGGTTCAGGGAGTGACCACATAGTCCACGTGGCCTCTGAAAGCCTGTGGGCCCCCGTCATTCTGGGGAATGGGCTGCCTGTGAAGGTTCCCCTGCAAACCCAGAGCGCACACGTCCCATGGGTGGAATGGGTGTTCTCTCGCTCTGTAGTCACTGTAACAAGTGTGAATTGGGTGGATTCTGTGGGTAGCAATAGAGCCTTGGAGGCATAAAAGATCCCATGTTTTTTGAATGTTCCCACTGGTGTGCAACTCACTGCCAGGCTGTCTCATTGGAGGACGCTCCTGGTACAAAGCTCCTTCCTTATTTTGACCTGAAATCTGCCTTCCTGTGACTTCCCGCTATTGGTCAGAGCCTAAAAACAGTACATAAAGATGGCTAGAAATGGGATTCCTTCTTCTTCTTCTTCTTTTTTTTTTGATAGCCACATTCCGTTATTGATTCTTAGTGGGCTTATTACCAAGTAAAGCCTTTAGGACTATTATCAGATGCAGTTAACTCGGGCCTCTCATAGTTTAATAGGCAGATAACTGAGAACAAACTAAGTATGGGACTTCACCAGTTAAACCTATTAAATATTGTCATGTTGGTTTAGGCTGTCCCAGCATTGTAAGAGTTAATCCAGGGTGCTAGAGATGTTGCAGGTGCGCAGGGGGTGGCAGGAAAGAGCAAGGAACTACCACTGTGGCCTCTAGGGCAGTGATGATGTAGGGTACCGAAAATTAGCTGGTAGGGAGAAAACAGGGCACTGAGGCAGAACTGGTTCTTGGGGTAAGGAGCAGGGAGTGGGGAGGTGGCAGGTGGCCTGGAGCGGGAAGCAGAATCAGGTAGGTAGGGAAGGACTCCTGAGCCTCAAGAGGGAAATGCAGACTTAGGGATCACCAAAGCCAGTTCAAGACCCAGAAACAAGCTAAGGGGCAGTGAGAGAGAAGTGGGCAAATAATCTCGTAACCTATATGTGATGGAATAGTCTGCCCTGATGACAAAGGGTGTTTGCAAAGAGTTTTAATGTCACGAAAATGTTTTCAAGTTGCAACTGAAAATCCTGCTGTTGGTCCCCATTATGTAGTCAAGATTTGTGGCGTATATGTGTGCACTGCGTAAGCGTAGGTGTGTGAATCATTGAATATTCTGAGCATACACTCTGTATTAAAAAAGCAAGAAATTCAGAAACTTAATGTTGCTTATAGTTCCCTAATTTGCTTCAGAGAGCAGGGGCTACTTCTATAATTAGAAATTGCAGTGACTGTTACCAGCATTTCCAGTTCCTAAGAACTAGGGCACGATGAATGGAGTACAGTGACAGGATCCCCTCTTAGTCGTCAGAAATCTGAACCAACCCCCTTTAAGGTGGGTATCCACCATCCCTGTGGTTTGTGCCTCATTGTCCCTCAGCTGTTTGTCAAACACTTAGCGTGGGCCAGGTACTTGGCTGGCATGGGTGGATATTGTGTTGTTGTTTCTACTATGATGGCCATCTGTTGTGTACCAGGGCTAGGACAAAATTCCTGCACAATACACAAGAAGGGTTAAAGCGCGGGCTTTTTTGGGAGAAACACACAAAGTACAGATCGACGAGAAGAGAGGAAGGTCACCATCTTCTCAGCATCCCATGGAGAGACATGCTGGGCTTGTTGTCCAATGGAGGGAGGCTAGAGGGGTGGGAACCTGGGATGCCTTTGGGGGTTTCCCTGAGGAAAGGAGCTCCTGGGCCCATAAGAAGCTGAGAAGAGGAGGCCCAATAACCCAGAACAAGCTCCTTGAGTTCATTTCCACAGGACCCTCCTTGTACCCCTCAAACATTGTCTTGGTTCTCAGAAAGCTCCCAGCATCCTAAGAAAACAGATAATTACCCAGAAAAAAGAACAGTCCACTGGCATTTTGAGGTCTTACCCCCACAGAACTGCCCAGATTTTGCTATGGCCCATGGTGGAATTTTGTCATCCCAAATTTGCCATCCCTCACAGCTCTGTGTCATTGGCACAGTTGACAAGCACTCTCAGTGTCTTCATCCCAATCACCCAAGGAACAGGCTACTGGGAGAGTCCTCGATGTTCATGGGTCAGCCATCGTGAATCTGCCCAGAGGTGCTACCAGCTCACATCACCTTCCTTAGACCCATGAGAATCCAGACCTCCCCCCGGTGTCTCACCATACAGCCCGGTAGGCACACTGCCTCCAAGCCCTGCAACTTTCAATGACTTCCCTCTCTCCACAGCCACTGCCACTCCATCAGCTCAGGACTTCTTTGTTTCCAGGCTGAACCACCACCATGGTGTCCTGGCCAGTCCCCTGGCTTCTAATTGCTTCCTCCTGCTGCTCATCTTTCATTATAGAACCAACCAGCATCATCTCTTAAATAGACCTCTGGCTGGAATATTATACACCGAGAAAAATGAACAAACTGCCGATTCGTTTCCACAGGATGAACCTCAAAACACAATGTTAAGTGAAAGAAGTCAGAGGCAAAAGACCCCATATTGTATGATTCCATTGATATGAAATGCCTAGAAATAGCCAATGTATAAAGACAGAAAGCAGAGTAATGGTTGCCTGGGGCTGGGGGTAGGAATGGGGAATGATGACAAATGCACATGTGGGATGCTGTGGGATGATAAAAAATATTCTAAATCCAGATTATGGAAATGGTTTTAAAAATCTGCAGATTTACTCAAAATTATTGTATTGTATGAGGGGGGACCCAGAGAAACCCAGAATTATCTTTTGGAGGGTGGGCCCCTTGCAGTACCGGCTTCCCCCTCTGGAGGGCGGGCCCCTTGCAGTACCTGCTTCCCCCGCTAGGGGGGTGCTCTAGGAGGCCGTCTGCATCCGTGCACCAGCTGGCGTTGTGAGAGGCTGCCTTCGGCTTTGGTGAGTTCTTTTTGGAGACTCCTTCAGTGTGTTTGCCCCTTTCATGATGGGTGATCTACACGGACAACGTGTGGCACGACAACGCACCTGCCCACACTGCGCCGAGTGTTCAGCAGTTTTGTTTTACCAAAACTAGCATGACCCCCCCCATGCCCCACCCTCCTTATTCACTTGATCTCACCCCAAAATCTTATATTTGTTTCCTCAGATGAAAAATGTCCTCAAAGGGGAATCATTTAGCTGATGTGGAAGAGATGAAACAAAAACAGCAGAAGCGCTAAAAGGCATCAAAATTGACAAGTTCAAAAACTGCTTTGAGCAGTGGAAAAAGCATCTAGATAGGTGCATTGCATCAAATGGAGAGTACTTTGAAGGTGGCGAAGTTTAAACATGTAAGAATAAATACAAAAGTTTTATAAATAAATACCATTTTTGGGGTCCCCCCTTGTACATGTAGCAAAATCTGGCATATATATAGGACAAAGGGAGAAGTTGTTGAGTGTGGATATGTAGAGTGTTTTGATGTGCTCTAGAAGGTTCCAGTATATTTTACTGTGTTTTGGCATGAGGTCATCTCTTTAGGAACGAGATTAATATTTTATTACTTCTTTCTATGAGGGAAAAAGTTTTTAACTGGAAATATAGTAAATATATTCCATTTTAATGAAGTTGATCTGATCATGTTACCATCTGGTTAATGACCTTCTTGAACTCTGTGCCTGTGTGACATCAAGGGGCCCTCCCATTGCATTAGGCACCCTCCCACCCTGTCCACAGTTGTTTGTCCTTAGAACCCTGCATTCCAGTCACCCTGGATTGCTTGTGGTGTCCCCAGCACAGAGGAACATTTGATGTCTCCATTCAGCCTTCATCCACCCACCTGTGTTCCGGCCAAACATCCATTCATCTTTCAAAGCCCAGCTCACACGGCTGAGCGAGATTCGGGGTACTTTTATCTCTGTACTCGTATCTCCTCCATTGGTTCACGTTTCATACTGAAATGTGGCCACTTGATGCCATCTCTTGTACTGGAGTATGAGCTCTTGAGTGGAGAGACTGTGTGTTTTTCATCTGTGCATCTCCAAGGCACATAGTGGGTGCTCAATAGCCCAGTCACTCAATCAAAAGTCATCCATTTAGAGCCAGGTTTCTCAACCTTGGCACTGTTGACATACTGGAACATACAATGTTTTGGTGGTGGTGGTCGTGGGCGGGGGGTGATGTCCTGTGCATTGTAGGAAGTTAAGCAGCACCTTTGGCCTCTACCTGCTATGTATCAGGTGCACCCCTCACCCACACACCAAAAATGGTCTCCAGACCTTGCCAAATGTCCTGAGCAGAGAACCACTGGTTCAGAGCCTTCTCTGTGCTGAGGATCTCCACAATGTTCCTTAGAAAACATGCTGGGACCAAAGACGAAGCCCTGCAGTCTCCTCCTCGTTACTACTTGGCCAGTTGCCCTCACACCTGAGGTTGCTAATCAGACCCAGCCCAAGGCCCAGCCTCACTGGCTCACGGCGTCGACCATCCTAGTAACCCTGTCAAGCTGCAGAGCCTGCTGGGGCTTTAGTTGGGTGTTGACTTCCCTTAACTCTGTCTTCACCTTTTGTGTTCTAAAAGCTTCGCTTAATGGGAAACACGAGTAAAATGGGAGTTCAGCAGTTGAGCTTCCTCTCTGTCATCTGTGACAAGCACTTTGCCACAAGCACTGGCTCGTCCATTCCTCTTTCTCTGTTTCATTAACAAACCCTTTCTGTTGTTCTGGGGATGTGCACAAGCTACAGCTCATCCTGGGGTTCGGCCTCCCAACACCTGTCTTACACGCTGGGTGGGAGGCTGTGCTCTCTGCCTTGTCATGGCTACTCCTTCTGCTCCTGTTCTTTTAAATGCCTGTCCCCTCCCCCGGCCAGGGGTGCATCCTGGGAAGCCACGGTGTTTCTGTAGTTGCTTCGGAGGAATGAATTATTTGGATCTCCTCAGAATTTTTAAAAGCCTCCCATCCTTTTTTTTTAAATTCATTTTTATTGTTAGACTTATTGGGGTGACATCTGTTAGCAAGGATTACATAGGTCTCAGGCATACAATCCTACAGTGCATTGTCAGCTTGTTGTATAATAAGGTCACCACCTAATGTGACTTCTCTTTCCATCACCTTATATTTAGCTTCCCCCCTCCTCTCCCACCCCCTCCCCTTTCTCCCCTTCCTAACCCACTCGTCCCCAAATAAACATTAAACTATTGATTGTGTCCATGGGTTGTTTGTTTGTTCATTTCTTTGCTTTCAGTTTTATATTCCGCATATGAGTGAAATCATGCAGTTCTTGGTTTTTTCTGTCTGGCTTATTGCACCTAGCATGATGATCTCCAGGTCCATCCATTTTGTTGCAAATGGCAGTATTTCATCTTTTCTTACAGCTGAGTCATATCCCATTGTGTATAAGTACCACAGCTTCTTTATCCAGTCATCTGTCGCAGGGCACTTTGGTTGTTTCCATGTTTTGGCCACTGTGAACAGCACTGCGATGAACATTGGGGTACATAAGTCTTTGCGGACCTGCCATCCTTCTTGAGCCGCCTTCCTGTTCCCGAAATCTATTCCTAACTATAAACAGCACTCCTTTTACTAGTAAATATTTATATTTGTATACTCATAGAGGCAGATTCAAGCACGAATGGTCTGATCTCCACTCTAGCTCAGCGTCTCCAGGCTTCCAGGTTTACGTACTTGGTCATCACACTATCTTAATGTAAGTCCCTCCAGACACAGGGCCTGCAAGAAAGATGTGCAAATTGCTTTGGAGGGAGGCAGTGATCCTCCAAACATCGGTAGGGGAGTACAGAAGGGAGGCAAGTGTAATCATTTGAGTTACGACTGTGGGCAGCACAAGCCAACTCCCGTGGGGCGTCCCGGAGGCCCCGGGGTGCACACCACACAAGGGAAAGGAAGCTGGGTGTCGCTTCCCCACACCCCCACCCTTGGTGGTGCGGGCAGCTTCTGGAGGCATCAGCAGGCTGCTCCGGGGTCCTCTGCAGGCCCTGGAGCCCATGGAAGACAGAAGGATATGGGTGCACACCGAGTCCACGCTGGTATTCTGAGGGGCGGCCATGGTCTCAGGTGTCTTTCTCTTCCATTTCCATAGCCAGTCCTCTGTTGACTAGAATCAGGTCCGACGAAGCAGTGGTTTTTGTTCCTCCACTTTCTGATTGATTGAGTTGTCAACAAGCATTGGACTCTGCACTCCGGGGAATGGAGAATGGAGCTTCCTGGGGTGTCCAGGGAATCTCGTGGGCCCTGCGCCTGCTTCTGTGCGGCTGTGGTGATGTTTGTTAGCAAAGTCTCAGTCTCTTCCCTCTGGGCTGGGCTAAGGTGGGGAGAGGGGTGAGCAGTAAACACGGGAATCCTGCTGTGCCCCGTTCTGCACTTTGGGGGGACGGAGGGGCATCCGGGCTCCTTTGCCCTGCATGGAAGTGTGTACACCGCAGGGAAGGGACACCTCCCAATGGACAATGCTGGCCCACCTGCTCTTATCCCTCCCCCTCCCCCACCCTGGGACCAGCGCTGGTGTCCAGGCTTAGAAGGGTGTGAGGCCCTATGTGGACACCTGCTGTTTTACTTCTTTGAAGATCAAAGTGCTCCTTCTGCATTCCATCTGCTCCCTGTAGGGCGGCAAAGAATGGCCCCACCCACCCCAGACCAGGATGGTCACATGACCCGGCTGACCTTAGGGATTAGTCACAGGTGTGAACGCCCAAGCAAGGCCACTTAGAGTGTTTCCTGAATGGGTACGCAGAAATTCGGAGAGGGACAAATGCCTCCCCATGAGGGGGAGAGATAACTAGAGATGGAGCTTGGCCTTTGTTTTCACACCTTTGAAAACAGAGAAATGACTGTGGGCGATTGGCCCACATGGACTTGCAGTTTCACTTTTGCCCTCTGAACAGACCCAGCTGTCCTGCTGGAGGAAGGCCGTGTGGGGGAGAACAGAGGCGCCCAGCCCACAGCCAGCACCGCGGCACCAGACATGTGAGTAAGTACCTTGCATCCTCCAGTCCGGCTGCCCCGGCCAACACCATGTGGAGCAGAGATAAGCTTTCTTCACTGAGCCACCCAGATTCTGTCCCATAGAATTGTGGGTAATAACATGATTATTCTTTGAAGCCCCTAAGTTTTGTGCATGGTTTGTGATTCAGCAATAGATAAGTAAAACAGTGTGGCTGCACCACCAAGAAAGTGCCATGGCTTGTGACCCAGTAGGGTGGCTACCCAGTGCACTGGAGAACCTCGGAGGGGGTGACCTTCCTGCCAGCCACCAGGGGTTAAAGGCAGTTCTTGTCCCCCCCAGGATGAGGTTCTGTTTTGTCCTCCCTGTGCCCATCAATGTGCAGCTCATCTCTACTCCTGGAACAGGGAGATGCCAGTGCTATTACCTCTTAAGTCTGTGTCTGTAGGGAGAAGGGACTCGCTGCCAAAGGAGCAAACGTGGCACAGCCTTCTGCAGACGTTCGTCCTCCCGGGCTGCTTCAGGCAGAATCCCAGTGCATAATTCCCTTCTGTGAGTGCTGGCTCAAAGTGCTCTATCTTCACAAGCTCGTTATTCATGTGATTATTTTCCTGCCATCTCTGTAGAAAATAAAAGCCATCAATAAATCACACAGTTGCTGCAGATTATACTAAATAATCTGGGCAGCATGCTGGCTGTGCCAATCACTGTGACTGCGAGGGCCAGGGTCACTGGTGGGCAGCACTCCTCCAGGGCTAAAGAACGTGTGCCCTGCTGTCACCTTGGACATGGATCCCCCATTGCCCTGGATATCCCTAGTGTGATTGAAATTCATGAGCACAGAAGCCCTGGACTTGTCAGAAGGCCTGAATTCAGCCTCTGCATTAGCTGTGTGATAGTGGGCTGGCTGCCTGACCTCTCTGAAGCTTTGGGCTCCTCATCTGTGAAATGTCCAGAAATCCTTGTTGTGAAAACTAAATGAAAAAATAAATGTGAGATCTGAACACCAAAAAGAACCACATATGCATATTGGTGTCATAATTATGGTCATTATTTCAGAGTAACTATAACGTGTCAAGGGTACCCTGGGAGAGATGTACTAGATTGGACACTGAAATGCCATGAGCAGTCGTATATGATTTGTTAACTTTAGTTCCTCAAGTTTCAGATGGACCCAGTAGTATTTGCCTCATCAATTTTATGTAGCTATTGTGAGGCTCAAATCAAATAACAATTGGGAAAGCCTTTCAGCAAAGCATTAAATCGCACAAATGTAGGATGCTTTACTGAACCATTCTTTCTCTAAATCCTGTTGTTTATGTTTGTTTGTTTTGTTTGTTTGTTTGCCAACCTTCTTATTTCTCTGGTTTTCAGTATTATTGAGAATCTTTCCCAACACTTCCTAAAAATAATGAAGAGAATTTGGGCCAGTTGGTTATTTTGGAGGGAAAAAGAAAACAACATTATTGAGTACTCATTACATTTCTGGTTTTCCAATATATTAGCCCATTGAACAGACTTAAAGATGAACATCATTTGTCTGTTTCCACAAGGGAGGGAACTGGAGCTCAGAGAGGCCAAGTATCCGCTTAGAGTCACAGAGCCGGAATTTGAGCTCACATATGACTATCACACTATAGACTTAAGACCACTGTTTTTCTCTCATTAGAGATGCTCTCAACTTGTTCACATTTTCACTGTGCCCTCCCTGTTTTTGGCCTTTCTTAACACCATTAAGATTCCTTCGGTTAAGATTAATTTATGGATTCAAGTATCATATGAAGTTACTGTTAGTCCAAGCAATCAACGGTGACAAAAAATATGGTGAGCTGATTTGTAAGGTGGAATAGCTTTCTTGTGGGCACATTATATCCATGTGCCTCTGCACCATGGAACCACTCAGTAGGGCCACAGTCTATGGAATGTTTAAGAACATGAGAATGCTTTCTTTTTAAACAAAGGGTGGATTGATCATGTCAGGAAGAGAATTGGTTTGCATATCTACTGGCCACATGGGAGTCTAGTAAGTGGCGCCATCTTACCCTACCCTGATTTCTGAATATACTGAGAAATAAGGCAAAAGAACAAGGCAACTTAATGCCAAAATAGCTCCTGTATTAATGGGAAACTTGATATTTGGTATTTTTAATCCTGAACTTCAGATTTTGATGAATGTACCCATCCAGAAATATTGGCTTGGGAATTTGTGCTTTTGGAGGGGCACAAAACAAAGTGTGCTTCCTTAGCTCAACCTATTCCCAAGAGAAAGGGCAGAAGAGGTTGGACTGTACATGCCCAGTTGTCCTTTTCTTTTCTAACTCATCATCTGAGTGAGGCCAAAAGTGTTACAAAGCATTTGCCTAGCTGACCAGATATACTGTTTTAAATGAGACAGAACCATTTTTCTGTCCTGTTTAAAATGGTTCATCTGGTCAGCCTAAATTTGTTCTTCTGTGTAGAATGAGACATGAATGGGGAACAGACATTCCCTCCTAACAATGATATTGGGGTTTGAGGAAAAGTGTAAGACTAGCTAGAGCATTGTAGAATTTTCTAGAAAATAGTGTATTATTGAAGAGGAAGGCAATCCAAAATGAGTCTCTGAGGTTCATAGAAAAGGAGATTGAGGTGTAGAACAAAACTGAAATCAAATTTCTCCTTTCTTAGAAATTACCACATAATAAATATCAAAGACATTCTTGAAAAGTAGTTGACGTTATGAAAGATGGTATGGAGGTTCCTCAGAAAATTGGGAATGAACTTACCATATGACCCAGCAATCCCCCTTCTCGAGACCTACCCCCCAAATTTGAAAACCTTTGTCCGCAAAGACTTATGTACCCCAATGTTCATTGCAGCGCTGTTCACGGTGGCCAAAACATGGAAACAACCAAAGTGCCCTGTGACAGATGACTGGATAAAGAAGCTGTGGTACATGTACACAATGGAATATTACTCAGGTGTAAGAAAAGATGAAATAGTGTCATTTGCAACAAAATGGATGGACCTGGAGATCATCATGCTTAGTGAAATAAGCCAGACAGAAAAAACAAAGAACTGTATGACTTCACTCATATGCGGAATATAAAACTGAAATCAACAAAAATATAACAAATAAACAAACAAATTCATGGACACAGTCAATAGTTTAGTGGTTACCTGTGGACAAGGGGGAGGGGGTGGGAGAAGAGGGAGGGGGTGGGAAAGGAGGGAGGGGGAGCCAAATATATGGTGATGGAAGGAGAACTCACACTGGGTGGTGAACATATATTATAACACATAGACGAGGCACTGTAGAATTGTACACCTGGAACCTATGTAATTCTTGCTAACAGATGTCACCCCAATAAGTCTAACAATAAAAAAATATTTAAAAAAGAGAAAAGTGGTTGACACTGAGATAGGTTTATCAGATGTACTCTTTTGGACAGGACAGAAAACAATGGTACTGTCCCATTTCAAACAGTACATATGATCAGCCTAACTGACACCTTGAATTTAGCCCAGTGAGACCAGGCTGACCATACATACCATTTGAAATAGGATAGTACTGTTGTTTTCTGTCTTGTTTAAAATGGTATGTCTGATCAGACTACAATGAGGACACAAATTTTGAGCTCCTCTTGTGAATCCTTATAAAAAGAATGTCTAGGCTTGCTTCTTAAGATTGTAAAGAAGGAG
>PVJL010008309.1:25076-68181 GCA_004026885.1 Lyroderma lyra
AAAAAAAAAAAAAAAAAAAAAAAAAAAAAAAAAAAAAAAAAAAAAAAAAAAAAAAAAAAAAAAAAAAAAAAAAAAAAAAAAAAAAAAAAAAAAAAAAAAAAAAAAAAAAAAAAAAAAAAAAAAAAAAAAAAAAAAAAAAAAAGCAAAGCAAACCCAAAGTAAGTAGAATCAAAAAATAATGATAAAAGCACAAATCAGTACGTTAATAGAAAAGATCAAATAATATAAAAATTAACAAGGTCAGAAGTTGTTTCCCTAAAAAATGAATAAAATTGGTAAATACTGTCTAGGCTAATCTTGAATATATAGAGAGAAGACAAATAATATAAAAAATAAATGGACAGACATCAGTAGCAAGGAAGCCTGAGAACATCTCCAGGTCGCTACCCTCAAAGTTACAAGCTGGATAGCTGTAATTCAATAAAGGATTCCCTGCTCAACACACAAACACATCTGACATCTGAAGGTGGGAGTATCAGAACAAACAGGGGAAATGGGATGGGAGGGAACAACAGAGACTGAAGCCGCACACATTCAGGTGCTCTCTGGGGTCTCAATATGCAATAGCAGTGAAATATTGGGATGCAGCCTGCACTGGGAAAACCGGAGGGGCAGATACAGCAACTGGGCCTGGGTGCCCGGCACACATTGAGGCTGTGGGCAGGGTCTGGGGCAGGGTTGCTAAGGGTTGCAGCATTCCACAGCCCACCAGCACCATACAAAAGATTCTGTAGACGTGGGAATCTGCCCACCTTACCCCGATCTGGCCCATCCCACAGTAAAATCCTCAATGGGTAGTTGGCAACAGGGCTGAGAAAATCTTTCCAGTCTAGATGGCCTGTACACATTGCAGCTAAACCCTCTGGAGAAAACAAAGCCACAGATACATGAACCTCCCCCACCCCATGCCCACTCCTCCTTCATCCAACACTGTGCAGCCTGGTAGAGGCAATTGGGTTAACTCAGAGCAGCTCTGCAGGCAGCTCCTGGCTACAATTAGGCAGTGCCAGGAACACACAAGCCAGGACAGGTATAGGTCACCACTTCCAATCTAAGGAAGTGGTGCCCTGGGACTGAGGTGACTGGTTGTGAAGGGGATGCCCACCTCATCAGGAAATACAGGGCATTTTCCATGGCCAAAGCAATACCCTCCCCCACACACAGAGTTCCCAGAAGCCCCAGCAATGCAGGTAAGAAAAATTAAAACTTGTGCTTCAGTACCACCTACTGGAAAACAAAACAAAACAAAACAAAACAAAACAAAACAAAACAAAACAAAAAACAAAAGACCTCTACTTATCAACCTGCTAAATAGGAAGTGTTAAATAGTTTTAAATAAAAAATCCCCCAAATGCCCAGGCAGAGTAATAATTCATCAAGCACAAAGAGTAATCAAAGTAACAAGGGAATTCTGAAAGAAAATAAAAGATCTCTAGAAAATAAAGACATGGAAAACTGATTTAAATAACAGAGAATTCAAGATTACAGTTCTGATGCAACTCAACATGAAACAAGAAAACTCAGAAAAACAATTCAATGAGACGTAAAATCAAAGGACAAAAGGATTGATTCACCACAGATATTGGTATATAGAAACTATAAAAAAGAGCCAAACACATGGTGCATCGTTTTCACTTTGATAAACCTTTCTCTCTGGAAAAAACAACAGCAAAAAACTGAAATTCTGAAGCTCAAGAACTCAATAAAAGAGATGAAGAATGAACTAGTGAGGTTATAAAATTGAGCAAACCAGATGGAGGAAAGAATTAGTGATATTGAAGATAGAAATCAAGAAATGACTCAGGTGGAGGAAGAGAAAGAATTAAGAGTTAAAAGAAAAGGAAGAGCTCTACAAGAACTATCTGACTCTATCAGAAAGAACAATGTAAGAATAATGGGTACACCAGGAGAAGCATAGGAAAAGAGAACAGAGAGCCTATTCAAACAAGTAGTCTATGAGAGGTTCCCAAACCTATAGAAAGAACTGGATTCTCAAAATCAAGAAGCTAACAGAACACCTAATTATCTCAAACCACAAAGGCCTTTTCCAAGGCACATTATATGTTTTAATATATAAGCTTTAATTAACAGTTTTATGTAAAAATAATCACTATTATAAGAAAGATTCTCAAGGCAGCCAGGCAGAAAACAATAACTTATAGAGAAAACCCCATTAGATTATTACCGGATTTTTCAGCAGAAACCATATAAGCTAGGAGAGAGTGGAATCACGTATTCAAATTATTGAAAGAGACGAATCACTAACCAAGAATAATATATCCAGCAAGGTTACCTTTTGGACATGAAGGAGAAATAAAAGTTTTTCCAGACATACAGAAGCTAATGGAATTCACCACCACAAGATGTGCATTTCAAGAAATGCTGAAGGGTGTTCTTCTACCTGCAGCAAAAAGACAAAAGGATACAAAATGATGAGTAAGATGACTAACAGAAAGACAGAAGTAGGAATAGGGTAGTAAATCCTTAAATATAACATAAAGATTAAATGAGGTAAAAGCATTTTTTTTAAAAAAGACAAGACCTACTAAATTTGGAAATGAACACACAGCATAAAAAGAAATAATTTCCAACAAAAAAACATAAAATAGGGCAGAAAGGACTAAATTGCTACATGTGAATGGAGATAACAAGCAATGAGAAGAAAAGGACTATCGAACATATGAAACTTTCTTTTGAATAGACTTTATGGTAACCACACACAAAAAAATCTAAAACTAAGATACATAACATTAAAACAGAGGAAAGGGAAGGAAAAAGTAATCATAGAATACCACCAAACTAAAATAATAGACAGAAACACAAAGGCAAAGAAACAACAGAGATGTGGAACTACCAGAAAAGAAAAGAGAAAAATGGCTAGGAATCCTGATATATCAATAATCACCCTAAATGTAAATGGACTGAACTCACCAATAAAGAGGCACATAGTAGCAAGTTGTATCAAAAAACAAAAAACCCCAACCATGCTGCCTTCAAGAGACCCATCTCAGCTGTAAGGACAAATATAGATTCAAAGTGAAAGGGTGAAAATCAATGAAATATACTTCAAAATAAAAATGATAACAAGAGACAAAGAGGGCATTTTATAATGATAAAGGAGACAATACAACAAGAAGATATAACACTAATATATATGCTTATAATCAGGGATCACGGAAATATATAAAGCAACTACTGACAGAACTAATGGGACAAATTAATGAAAAAACAGAATTACAGTAGGGGATCTAAATACCCATTGACAGCTATGGATAAATCATCCAAACAGATATCAATAAGGAAAAATCAGCCTTCAATGACACATTAGACCAAGTGGACATAATCAATATTTACAGAACTTTGCATCCCAGAACACCAGACTATACATTCTTCTCTAACAGACTTGGAACGTTCTCAATGATAGGACACATGATGGGGCACAAAACTAGCCTTAATAAATTTAAGAAAATTGAAATAATATCCAGGATATTTTTTAACCACAACGCTTTGAAACTGGAGATCAACTGCAGAAAGAATGTGGGAAAAACCACAAATATGAGGTATGTGGAGATTAAACAACATGCTACTAAAGAATGACTAGGTCAGAAAATAAAAGGAGAGATTAAAAGATACATGGAAACAAATGAGAGTGAAAACAAAATATATCAAAATTATTGGGATGCTGCAAAAGCAATAATAAGAGAGAAATTTATATCATTACAGGACTAGCTCAAGAAACAAACAAACAAAAAATTCCAAGTAAACAAATTAACATTACAGCTTAAAGAACTAGAAAAAAAAAAGAACAAAAGTAAGAAAATAATAAAAATTAGAGCATAATTAAATGAAATAGAGAACAAAAAGACAATAGAGGAAATGAATGCAACAAAGAGCTGGTTATTTGAAAAGATTAATAAAATTGACAAACCCTGGCTAGACTCACTAAGGAAAAAAGAGTAAAGGCACAAATAAACAAAATTAGAAATGAAAGAGAAGTTATGATGGATACCACATAAATATATAAGATCACATGAGAATACTATGAAGGATTATATGTCGCAAAATTCAATGACCTAAAAGAAATGGACAAGCTCTTAGAAATATGTAACTTTCTAGAGTGAATCATGAAGAACTGGGAAATCTAAATAGATCAATTAACAGTAAGAAAATTGAAACAATCATCTAAAACCTCCCTAAAAGCAAAAGTCAAGTAAAAGATGACTTCACTAAGTGAATTCTCTCAAACATTCCAAGATGACTTAATAACTGTCCTCAAACTCTTCCATAAAATCAAAGAAGAGGCAGCACTTCTTAAGTCATTTTATGAGGCCAGCATTAACCTGATACCAAAACCTGCCAAGGATAGCACACACACACACACACACACACACACACACACACACACACAGAATTACTGACCAATATCTGTGATGAATATAGATGTAAAAATCCTCAACAAAATGCTAGCAAATCAAATACAACAATAAATAAAAGAGAATACATCACAACCAAGTGGGGTTCATGCCAGGAGCACAAGGATGGTTCAACACAACACAAATCAATCAATGTGTTAAACCACATTAACAAAATAAAGGATAAAAATCTTTTTATCGTATCATTAGATTCAGAAAAAACATTTCTCAAGACACTACATTCATTTATGATTAAAACGCTCAATAAAATGGGTGTAGAAAGTACTTCAACATAATAAAGGCCATATATGACAAACCCATGCCTAATATCATACTGAATGCTGAAAAACTGAAAGCTTTTTCTTAAGATCAGGAATAAGACAAGTATTCCCACTCTCACCACTGTTATTCAATATAGTATTGGAAGTCTTAGCTAGAGCAATCAGTCAAGAAAAAGAAATAAATATCATCAAAATTGGAAATGAAGAAGTAAAATCATCACTTATTGCAGATGACATAATTCTTTACACAGAAAACCCTACGATCTCCACCAAAGAACTATTCAGAAACAAGAAACACAGTAAAGTTGCAGGATACAAATTAATGTGCAAAAATCCATTGCATTTTTATGTATTAACAATGAAATATCAGAAAAAGTAATAAAATTCAATTTGGAATTGCAACAAAAAGAATAAAATACCTAGGAATAAACTTAACAAAAGGTGTAAAAGACCTATGTACTGAAAACTACAAGTCATTGTTGAAAGAAATTGAAGAAAATACAAAGAAATGAAAAGATATTCCATGTTCATGGGTTGGAAGAATCAACATAGTTAAAATGACCCTATTACATAAAGCAATATATAGATTTAATACCAATCCCCATAAAAATCCCAATGACATTTTTCAAAGAAATAGGACAAAAATATCAAATCTGTATGAAACAAAGTAAGACCTCAAATAGTCAAAGCAATCCTGAGAAAAAATAACATAGCCAGAGGTATTACTCTCCCTGACTTCAAATTATACTACATGGCTACAATGATCAAAACACTATGACATCAGCAGAAAAAACAGACACACAGACCAATGGAACAGAATTGAGAACCCCAAAATAAACCCACATGTATACAGGCAAGTAATTTTTGACAAAAGAGCCAAAAACATACAACAGAGAAAAGAAAGCCTCTTCAATAAATGGTGTTGGGAAAATTGGTAAGCCATGTGCAAAAGCATGAAACTAGAGTGCAGTTTGACACCATACACAAAAATTAACTCAAAATGGATCAAAGACCTAAATATAAAACCTGAAATAATAAAATACATAGAAGAAAACATAGGTACTAACTTTATGGACCCTGGTCTTAGAATTGATTTTATGAAGTTTACCCCAAAGGCAAGGAAAATGAATGCAAAAATACATGAATGAGACCACATCAAATTAAAAAGCTGCATAGCAAATGAAACCATCAACAAAACAAAAATGCAGCCAACCAAATGGGAGAAGATACTTGCAAACGATACCACAGATTAGGAACTAATATCCAAAACATATAAGGAACTCATATAACTCAAAAACAAAAACCTAACAACCCTATCAAAAATGGCAGAGAACCTGAACAGACACTTTTCCCAAGAAAAAATACAAATGACCAACAGTTACATGAAAAGATACTCAACTTCACTATCTGTAAGGCAAACACAAATCAAAATCACAATGAAATAGCACCTCACATCTGTTAGAATGGCTATTATCAATTAGACAAGAAATAGGTGGTAGAGAGGATGTGGAGAGAAAGGAATCCTCATATACTGCTGGTGAAAATGTAAATTGGTACAACCACTATGAAAAACAGTATGGAAGATCCTCAAAAATTAAGAAAAAGCTACCAGATGATCCAGCAATCCCTTTTCTGGGTTATCTACCTGAAAAATTTGAAAACATTTATTCATAAGAATATACATACCCCTATGTTCATTGCAGCATTGTGTAAGATAGCCAAGACATGGAAACAACTTAAGTGTTTTTTGATGGATGATTGGATAAAAAAATGTGGCACATAAAGTGTGTGCCAAAAAAATGTGTACACATTTTAAGAAAGAAAAAACTGTATTAAAATTGTAATACTCAATATACACTGATAAAAAAAGATGAATACAAGTCACGTTTGACTTCTGCAATTATAAGAGGCACTCAAAGTGGTTACCTTCAGCATCCAGACACTTCTAATTACAGCAAACTACTGCTTGAGCAACATTGACCAAAGTGTCTACTTGTATCACTGCACATGCCATTTCAATTTCTTCTTGAAATACTACCACTGTAGCTGGTTTTCTGTGGCATACTACATTCTTTAAGGTTCCCTATAGGAAGAAGTCAAGGGGTGTTAAGTCAGGAGAACATGGGGGAAACTCAAACAATGTTCTTGAATTTCAAATACCACTTCAAAATGGTCTCGTGCTCCTTGAATGACAACTGTGTTTCTGCCTTTTTTTTCCTTACTGTTCTACTTGTTGCATAGTGACGCCAGCATTCATTTGATTAATGCCATCTTTTGAGTGGTCATCATACTACACATTAATACCATAATTCAATCCAACTTTGAAAAGTAATACATCGATAGCATCTCTTAAAACATGTATACTTTTTTTGGGCAGCCCCAGTATGTACGATGAAATACTACTCAACCATAACAAAGAATGAAATACTGCCGTTCGTTTGTGATAATATGGATTGATCTTGAGTACATCATGCTAAGTGAAATAAGTCAAATAGAAAAAGACAAAAATTATATGATTTCACTTATATATGGGATATAAAACAGAAAGAAACAAATGAACAGTTAAAACAAACTCTTACATGTAGACAACAGAATGATGATTATGAAGGAAAGTGGGTAGCAGGAGGATGAAGAGGGTAAAGAGGGTCAAATTTTAATGATAATGGATGGGATGGATTGGACTTTGGGTGTTGAGAACAAGTTGTAATATACAGATGATGTATGAGTATTATAAAATTATATACTTTTAACTTATATAGTGTTATTGACCAATGCCACCCTAATAAACTTAATTTTTAAATAAGAATAAATGAAGTAGTATTACTACAGATACTATAGTAAAATATTAGTGAGGGAGTATTGTAAATAACTTTATACTAATAAATTCACCCCTATAGATGAAATAGATTTGTAACTTTAAAATTATGCTTTATAAGAACTATCACGGGAGTTCCCTGATGGTGTAGTGGCTTAAGGCTTCAGCGTTGGCGCTGTCAGCATTACGGCCTGGGTTCGATTCCCAGTCAGGGAACTATCCACATACCAAAAAAAAAGAAAAAAAAAAAAAAAAAAAAAAAAAAAAAAAAAAAAAAAAAAAAAAAAAAAAAAAAAAAAAAAAAAAAAAAAAAAGAACTATCACAAAATGAAAGAAATTCAGAATAGCACTATATCTATTAAAAGTTCATTTGTTGTTTAAAAACAAAACAAGAAACAACTCCCCAGAAAGAAAACTCTAGGCTGTAATAGTTTTATTGGTAAAAAATTTAAGGATGAAATAAAATAATTTCCTAGAAAGTAAATATGGTGAAACTGCTATTTAACTAATTTATTGAAGTCAGCATAACCCTATTACCAAACTCTATGCAAAATATTCCAAAAATAAAATAAATAAAATTATAGATTATTACATCTCATGAGCATAGATACAAAAGTTCTTAGCAAAATTTTAGCAAATTGAATCCAGCAATATATAAAAATGATACCACACTGCGACCATATGAGATTTATTTCAAAAATATAAGGTTGGTTTAACATTTGAGAATCAATGTAATTCATCATACAACAGAATAAAAGAGAACAATATAATAATTTCAGTAGATGAAAAAAATTCATTTGAAAAAATTTATTATCTATTCATAGTAAAATCTCTTACCAACTAAGACAGAAGGGAACCTCCTCAAAATACTATAGGGCAGCTATAAAAATCTACAGCTAATATCATCATTAATGATAAAATATTAGTGAATAGTTTACCCCTAATATTGGGAACTAGGTAAGGATGCAAATCACGTCTACTATTCAACATTGTACTGAAGCTCCTAGCCATTGCAATAAGGCAAGAAAAAGAAATAAAAGGCACACAGATTGAAAAGTAAGAAGTAAATTGTCTCTATTTGCAAGTGACAATGATTGTTTATATAGAAAAATATACAAAAGAGCTACTAGAACTAAAAGGTGAATCTAGGAAAGTTGTAAGATACAATTATAATATATAAAAGTGTATTATAATAGTATGTGCTAGCAGAAAATCATTGGAAAATGAAATATGAAAGTTTATTTACAAGTCAAAAATACAATGCATTTAGGATTAAAAACAATGAAAGTGTGTGTGTGTGTGTGTGTGTGTGTGTGTGTATATATATATATATATATATATATATATATATATAAAATGTTCATGTATCATATGACTCAACATTGTTAAAATGTCAGTTCTCTTCAAATTGGGATATTGAGTCTATAGATCAGTCAAAATTCAAGCAAACTTTCTAAAAGTAGAAATTCACAAGCTGATTTTTCAAATTTGAAATTGCAAAGAACCATAATAACAAATAATTTGATAGACAAGAAAAAATTCGGAAGACTTAAACTGTCTTTGAAACTTACTGTGAAGCTATAATAAACAAGACAGTGTGGTATATTCATTTATAGAACAGCAGAACAGAAGACAGTCCAGAAATGAACTCATCCATATATGAGTACTTTTTGACAAAGCTACCAGGATATTAGAGAAAAGGTAGTGTTTTCAACAATTGGTGTATACACATCAACACTCAATAAACTATACACTTAAAATGGCTCTTACATAAAAACAATTTAAAAAAATTCTTACAAATCAATGGAAAAAATAAACAAACAAAACAATCCCTAATGAAAAAAAATGAGCAGGAGACTAAAACAGACGCCCAAAATGGCCAACAAATACATGCAGATAGACTCAACTTCTTTATCAGGACAATTCAATTTAAAACCCAGATAAGCTTCTCCTAATGCATCCACCACAATGGCTAAAATGAGAAAAATATAATACTAATCATAATGTTTGTAGGAATGTAAACCGACAATACCACTTTGAGAAACAATTGGATTTTATTTCTAAACTTGAAGAGACAACATACTTAATGACTCAGCAGTTCTGTCCCTAAGTCGGTATACAACAAAAAGGCACACACATGTGCAGTAGGAGACACATGCAAGAATATTTATAGCAGCATTTGCATAATAGTCCAAATGGACAACCCAAATGTTCATCAACAATAGAATAAATAAATTAAGTGTGAGCTACTTAGACAAAGAAATTTTCACAGCAAAGAAAACAAATAAGCTACAGTTTCACACAACAATGAATGAATCTGGCAGACACAATGGGGAGAAAATAAACTGAACACAAATGATTCCACTCACACTGCTAAAAGAAAACAGGCAAAACTAAACTAGTGTTTAGGGATGTATGCTTAGTTCGTAATAACTCCATAGAGAAAAGCAAGGTGATTTCCCCGGAAGCCTGTGTATCAGTCAGCAATCTGTCAGGGAAGGGGAACCCTATGAATATTGTAGAATGCAGGATTAACTAGAGCAGGGGTGTCCAACCTTTTGGCTTCCCTGGACCACATTGGAAGAAGAATTGTCTTGGGCCACACATAAAATACGCTAGCGATAGCTGATGAGCCAAAAATAAAAAGAGGTCCATGCATGAATTTTGTAATACTTTAAGAAAGTTTACGAATTTGTGTTGGGCTGCACTCAAAACCATCCTGGGCCACATGCAGCCCACAGGCCACAGGTTGGACCAGCTGAATTAGAGGAATTAGACTTTATAGATGTGGGAGAAGCTGGGGGTGTAGAGGTTCAGAAAGGGGAGTTGAAGGGGACAGAAAAGCTACTAATTAAACCGGTGAAGTGCTGTTTGGCATGGGGTGGGCATTAAGTCCTCCCCGGGGGATCCAGAAACCAGGCACCCCAGCTGCTGGACTTGGACTGGTGGAAGGAAGAATCTATTGAGGCTGGTTTCTGAGAAGCTGCTGTGTCTGAGCTTGCAGCTGAATGTCTGATTGTGAGTTGGGGTTGCTATTGATTGTGCAGGCAGGGAGAAGTGGCAACAAATTGGGATCCACAGGGACCCCTGTATCTGTCCACCACCACATCTATGATGAACTTCAGAGAGTCATTACTTTCTGCTCTTTCACCTTTGCCTTCCAAATCTTGCACACACAAAAAATTTTGGAGCAGGAGGGGGACAACTCTGAGTTACTCTACATGTAATGTGGGGAGCCTGTGAAGCCTGATTCTGGATCAGAGGAGTTGGTACAATTCAGACCCCACAGAGGGTCACATGCAGACTTCGGGGAGGGGGGACTGGTCACATTTTGTTTCTTTCCCTGGGTTATGGCTACATGGTTGCTCACTTTGTAGCTGCACATTTTTGTTTTGTGAACGGAATGTATGTAATACTACACAATCAAAATGTTTATTAAAAAAGCAGCTGTGACACATCTTTTCCACTCCACCTTCTACGTTGAAGCAACTAAGCCGTTCTGTGCTGATTCTTTCTGGAGAGGAAATGACAGCACAAATGCAAAGAAACAAACAAATAAAGATCCCCACCCCTGGCTTTTTGCATTTCAAACTTTAAGTATGCACAACCACTATGCTATATAGACAAATATCATTCATGGACTTGGATTAAAGGAAAACCCAGACACAGACATTCTTGGCTAAATCAAAGTTTTTACTTACATAAAATAGAAGGAGGCCCTGCAGTCAGGACACAGGAGAGATGAGGAACAGTATTTGGGACAAGTAGAAGCGCCCACACAATTGACTCACCCTTGTGCATGATAATGTCTACGTGAAGTTCACATCAGACCTTTCTGAAGCCTGACGGCCCCCATTTGTACAGCTTTCTATACTGAAAATGAGTGCACTTCTCTCTAGCAAGGCTGGTGCTGTGGTCTTTATCTACCCAATCAAGGAAGGTGTTTCTGGGTTTAAAACTGGTGCAGTGTTGCATGTCAGGTGAGTGTAATTATGTCCCAGGGACCACCTCATCTGAGCCACAGGGCCCTTGTCAGTCTCAGGGTTGCACAATGTGTAATGTGGTGACAAAAGGCATGCAATATGGTTCAGTCCACTTAGGCACAAACACAGTTCTCTTCTGTACCCTGTATTGTGCCTAGGTGGACTGAATCATACTGCATGCCTTTTGTCCCCTCAATAGTCTGGTCTTCAGGCCCAGTTGTCTCTAGGTATCATCATGCTAACTGCCTCTAGGACCAGGTCAAGGAAATATTACAAAAATACTTGCAACAGAGACAAGTTATTTGGAAGAAACATCATGGGTAAGAAGAGCAGGACTTCTGCCATCCCTGCCTTCCAACCTCCAGATAAATTTTTTTTCCCCTGGCCTGTGGGAATGCATTGAGAGTTGGGAGATGTGGTGTTATGAAGCTATCATCTTTCAGCTCCTAATAACTCTTCTGTGCTCCACCATGGTGCGGCTGTGACTTTGCAACTGAATTTCCTCTTTGCCTTGTGAGGTCCTGCTGACAGGGGAGCCCTAAAAGCAGTCAGGAAGATGGAGATGGGACATACTTTTTTGTGCCTGCTGGTCCTGACAGTGTTATTCTGGCAGCAGAGCTCATGAGTTTCCAGCATTTCTTTGTGATCCCCCAATCAACTAGCCATCACACTCCATCACTGATAACTTAGACCTTTCCTCTGAGCTCCTGGGATACAATGGTGTTTAGCTCATGACACCTCCTCAGAGATTCAAGTCCCAGCTCTGTGAGACCCCTTCTCCAGGGTCCTGGGTTCTGATAACCCCAACTTTTTCGCTTTGTCTCCCAAGTCCTAGGAGAGAGCTGCTTCCTGCAGTTACGTATTTATATGACATCGTTGTTCCTTTTCTGCTTTTATAGTCCTTTCATACCTGTCCAGCCAATTTCCTATATTAAATCTTCTTGTTGACTGCTAGGGGCTGTAGGTTTTCTTTTTGGAGCGATAAACATGTTCTGAAATTAGATAATGGTGATGGTTGCACAAACTTGTGAATATACAGAAAACCATGAATTGTATACTTTAAAAAACTGAATTTAATGATCTGTGAATTACATCGCATTAGAAATAAAAATCCTATGTTGAATGACTTGATCCTGATTGAGGTAGCATTAATTAAAGAGAGTGCGGTGGTTAATTTTAGATGTTAATTTGACGGGGCCCCAGTGTCCAGATATTTGGTCAGACAGTATTCTGGGTATTTCTGTAAGAATGTTTTAGATGAGATGAACATTTAAATCAACAGAGTAAAGCAGATTACCCTCCATATTGTGGGTGGGCTTCATCCAATCAGTTGAAGGCCTGAATAAAATAAAAAGAGCAGTCTCTTCTAGCAAGAGAGAATTCTCCAGCAGACTGCCTTGGGATTTCATCTGTAACACCTTTTCCTGGTTCTATAGCAGACTGCCTTCAAACTTGAATTGGAACATCAGCTCTGTTGGGTCTCCAGTCTGCCAGCCCACCCTGCAGAATTTGGACTTGCCAGCCTCCATAATTATGTGAACCAATTCCTTTAAACACACACACACACACACACACACACACACACACTTATGAGGGTGTCTGCAAAAAATCCAGCCATAAATGCCTCTGTTTTTTATATCACGTGGCTGGATACTTTCCAGACAGCCTTCGTACATCCTGTTGGTTCTATTTCTCTGGAGAATCTTGACCAATACCGAGGTAGCTGTTAGTGGTCCAAGGGAAAGGAGAGTGACCGCTGCTGAGATCCTAACGGATTCATGGGATCTGAGAGTACAGGGCACCTGTGCCCAGTTTTCCTGGTGGAGTTCTGAGAGGCGGCAAGATCCCAGCGAACTGATGGTTGTGTGGAACATGTAGGTGTGGGGGCTCTCACAGGGTTTCTCAATCTTCTTTATACAACCACAGGATGATTGGCAGGAGCCCAAGAGAGAAACAGGAGTAGAGAGAGACCTTCGGGGACCATCGCCTGAGGACTAACTAAATGGGACAATGAGCATCTAATGATGCCTGCTTGTCTCCATGATATCCCTACCCCCATCCCCCTTAAGGCCTTGGTTCTCTGTAAGTCCTTTAGAACTCAAATGCCACCCCGAAGAAAGTGGGAAGAGTCCTAAATGAACTGAAGTTAAGTTTCTGTTACCCCAGCAGAATAGAGGCTCCAAAAATAAATTCAGTTCAGTTTTGGGGTATTAGTGTTCTTCCTTGCTCATCTGAACTTGTGAAGCGAGATTCACAACCACTTCACAAATATTTGCTTTAATTGGTCTATTTTCAAGATAAATTTTGGCATTTTTGTGTTACATGAAATGAGTTTTCAGGAATAGAACTTGCATTTGTAAATTTGCTAGTTAGTGTCAGGGCAGCTACTTGTAAGGATCAAGATTATTACAGTGGCCGGCTATGGGCAGAATAAGGAACTTAAGAAAAATACATAATCTAAAATTGAGATAGAAGGATAAAAGTCTCCCAGTGGGTGTCAAGTTTGAACATAAGAGTGAAAGAGAGAGCACTTCATCGATCAGCCAGAACAATGTAAAAACTATGTGGCAAGAATGGGCACCGAGATGTGTGGGGAGAAGGGGGACCCGAAACACACCCGTGTCTGCAGGGACCTGGCGTGTAAGAGAGTGTCACAAACACTGTGCAAAGAACAGATTGTTTATTAGATAATGCTGGAAACACTTGCTCATTCTATGAAAAAATAGTTCAATCATATTCTTACCCTATACAAAGGTGAACCCCAGTTGTTAGTACATTTAAGACCTAAATTTGAAAGGTGAAACTTTAGTAAAGCTACAGGAGAAATTGTTGAAGCATATCTTTGGTATTTGGGGATAGCCAATGAGACCCTCAAAATCTCTCTCCTTAGGGAGAAAAAATAATGTACTTGATGATATCAAAATGAAAGATCTTGTTCGAGGGTTTTTATAGGTGGCATTAATCAATCTGTGACAGACTGGGAGGCACTTTTTGCAATATCGAAAATTATTGGTATGGTGATGGAAAGAGAACTCACACTGGGTGGTGAACACGTAATGTAACACACAGACGATGCCCTGTAGAAGTGTACACCTGGGACCCGTGTAATTCTTGTTAACCAATGTCACCCCAATAAGTCTGTAACAATAAAAACAACTTATTGGGACAAGTGGGAAACATCGAATACAAACTTTAGATTAGAGATTAGTGTTGTATAAATTTAAATTTGTCAAGTGAGGGAATTGTATTACGGTTTGTGTACGAGATGTCTTTGTTCTTAGGAGATTTACAATAAAATATTTAGTGGTAAAGTGTCTGAATGACAGCAACTTACTGTCAAATGTTACAACAAAATATATTTATATGGCTATATAATTATAACTATATAAATAAAAGCAGATATAGAACAATATTCACAACTGGTAAATCTGTTAGGATATTCACATAACTTTTTTGTTAGTTTGAAATATGTCAAAATAAAAAATTGGAGGCAGTATCAATAAAGGAACATTTAGAATAGACAAGGAACTCTTGAAAAAGCAACATTAAAAAGATCAAGAGTAACTTAGAAACAATGGGCAAAGGACAGGAATGGGCACTTCGCAACAGGGAACCTGCTTATAACAAGCACATGAAATGCAGATACATTACCGGTGGTCACAGAAAGGAAAACCACTAGAGCCCACCGGGGAGGGCTACACATTACCCCTATCAGGTTGACAAAAACGGAAAAGCCAGGTAAGAGCGAATGTTGGGAGGCCGCGGGGACCCAGGAACTGTGATGGTACTGTGTGACACATTTAGAGCGCCATCTGACCTGCAGTGAAGCCGGGCACACACGCCCTCCAGGACGAGCCAGCGACTCTTGAATGCCAGAGAGCCTCACCGGGACACACACAGCCACCAAGATGGCCAGCACAGCGTTGCTTAGCCGAGGGAGAATGCGAAGCCACCTAGGGCCTGTCCCATTGGATAGGTTGGAGCAGGCCAATGTGGTACACACCTCCCGGCTGGGGTCCACTTCCTACCCACATCTGACAAGAAGAGGAGCCAGAACTGCAGCAAGACCCCAGGAATCAGGAGAATGGCAGGAACCTCAGGGAGGTTCAGGACCCAGAGGTCTGGAATGAGTTTGAACCGAGGCAAAGAAACACAATTGTTTTTTATGTTTGTTTGTGTGTATGTTAACTTATTACATGTAGAGGTTTACTCCTGCTACCTTGTCATTAGCAGCTATTAGATTTCCTAACTCTCCAGGAGCCAAATCCAAGATAATACTTAACCCAAACTATTGGATCCGTGATGGAAGAACTTCAGGGGGGATAGTTTTCACGGGAGTGGTGTGTGAGGGGCTGGGAAACCCACGGTGTAGCACAAATGAGATTTTATATATGGTCTAAAAGGATTTCAATAAACCCTGGAACTTCTTTTTCTTAAGAGAAAAGTATAATTGTGTCCTAACATTAAATCCCCATTGTTTGAATGGGTGTTAGCAAGGTCTGAGCAGTGTAGGATGAGGTCTTTTCAGGGAAGAACATAAATACGTGTTCCTTTACTGCGTAGAAAAAAATCCTTCAGGTTTTTAAGGATCAAGGTGTGAGTTCTTTTTGCAGGTGTCGTTACCTTTTACTCTCAAAGGAACTTAAAATTCCAATGCTTTGTCTCCCTTGTTGTAAAGAAGCTGATATCGAAATTGCTGTAACCAAAGGTGAGGACGGAAATGTTCTCTGGTGAGCATCAGAGGAGTCTTTGCTTGGTACATTTAGACAGGGACAGAACTCTGGGAGGAAAACTCTTCTTAGCAGTGAGGGTCTTCTAAGAAGCACCTCTTCTTACCCTTCTCTGCTCTTAGGAACTGGGTCAGGGTGGGAGGGAGGAATAAACTTGGGTTGAGTGGTCACCACGTGCCAGGGCCTGGGTGAGGCACCCTACCTAGTCTGTTTTGTATTTCTCACTCTTCCCCTCATGCAGGAGTCCTCGACACTGCCCTCTTACAGATGAGAACACTGAGGCCCAGAGGTCACACAGCTAGTTCATGAGCATGGATGCCAACCCCAGGTGGAATTCCTACCACCCTGGGCTGCCACATTCAAATAAAAATGGACAAATATTTTGAAGCTTAATACCAGGCCTCAATAGGGCTCCAGCTAGCTTGAGGTCATCTTGAAAGTGTCCCCACTCATTCTAAGATGTTTGGGACCCTGACACAATCTGCAGAAAAATACCTGCAGGAATAATGATTCTTCCAAATCGAGTCTGGACATATCTGGTCATTCAGATCTCCAGTCCATAGGCAGACGTTATTAAGATCCCAGCTTCAGGTTCAAAATGTCATGTTCACTGAGGAACTGAAAAGAGAGTAAGTCCCCTGGAGCCATCCAGCCCACAGGGAGGGGAGTGAGGCGCAGCTGCCAGGGGACAGACTGCTCAGAAGAAGAGGGACAGTTTGGCTTCCAAACCCGTAAGAGGTTGTGCTTTTTGAGGCTGTTGGCCTCTGACCTTTGAAAATTCCTGCTCTGCAGGGAGGAAGAGGCATTGTCAACTGGAAATCAAGGTTGATGACAAGTTGAATATTCAAACTGATACTCACCAACAGGGGTGAGGCAAGGAGCTTTAACAGCATAACAAACGATTCTCGTGAAATAAAATGTCAGGAAGGCTATTTTTTTATTTCTTGGGTTTTCTTTCCTCATCATCTCCCAACCACCCCCTCCACCCCCACACACTTAAATTTTGGCTTTTTTAAATTTCAGCAGAGTTGCCAGCCGGGTGGGATGAAGTAACAGGAGGACGGTTCCAAAGCCTTTGTGTTCAGACACTAATAAATTAGGTGAACGATAAGGCGTTGGTGAAAACCTGGAAGGGGCCAATCTGAAAGCCATTCTTTCTGCCTGAGTCACACGGGCTTCGCTGGGGTTTGGGATCCTGTAGGCACTCTGTGCGCTCCGAATGAATTCTGGCCTATCTTGTGCTGGAGGGATGAGACCTCGTCCTGAAGGGGATTCATTGTAATTAGGTCCAACAGATGCAATGTTCATTTCGACTAGTTCAGCTTTGCAAGGACATTGCTGACAACCCTGAGTGTCCTGTTAGGAGACGACAAGTTTGTGTGCAGTTAACCTGGGGTTCACTTGGCTCTGACTGGTGTTCCATTCTGTGTGATTATGGGGCCCTCCCTTGTTTTGTTTTTCTTTTTTCTTTTTTTCTCCAAGGAGGGAAATGAGTCATTCACTTTGGCCTTGTTATTTACAGGAGGGTGGATAGGTCTCTTAAAGAAGGTTCTAAATTTTAATGTTCCAAACTGATGCTGTGAAGTTTTACAGCCAGGTCTATCTACCTGTGTTTTTTCTGCCTGCCTTCCTCCCTCCCTCTCCTCTTTCTCCTCCTCTTCCTCCCTTTTCTTCTGTCCTTCTCTCTCTCTCTCTCAATTATTTGTCTCCCCTCTAGCTATCATGGTCTAAATGTTTGTGTCTCCACCCCAAATTCCTATGTTGAAATCCTAACCCACAAAGATGATGGTGTTAGGAGATGAGGCGGGGAGGTGCTTAAGTCAAGAGTGTGGAGTCCCATAAATGGGATTCATGCCCTTAGAAAAGAGGTTCTAGAGAGATCCCTAGCCCTTTCATCATATGAGGACACAGTGACAAGGCACCAGCTCTGAACCCCAAAGAGGGCTGTCACCCAACCATGCTGGTGCCTTTATCTTGAAGCTCTAGCCTCCAGAACTTCTGTTGTTCATATGCATCAGCCTGTGGTATTTTGTTACAGCAGCCTGAAGGGACTAATACACTTTCTTTTCCTTCATCCATCTATCTTCTATCTAGCTAGCTATCTAATCATTCTACAAATACTTATTGAGCACCTACCAGGTCATGGGAAAAGCCCAAGACAAGGCTTTTTAAGGCCCTCGGGACCAACACTTAAATCACCTCTCAGAGCTTACTAAAAATGTGGATCCCAGGCCCTCTTCCAGGAATTCTGATTTGGTAGCTACTATTAATTCAGCACTTACTATTCACTGGACAAGGTATGTAATCGCATCTAATCTTTACAATATCCATTCCAAAGGGAACGATTATTCTTCCCACTTTGCAGAGGAGGCTCCGAAAGTTGAATAATTTCCCCTAAGTCTTACAGCTATTTAGCAGTAGGATTCCAACTCAGATCCATCTGAATCCCAAACTGGGGCTCTAGCCATCATTCTCTTCTTCCTTTAGTCCAAAATTTGACCACAGTTCTTTGCCAGCCCAACAACTGGCAATGCACCCTGTTGTTATGCTGGTCATGGCTCTCCTTCTGGCAGACTTGATTTTGGTCTCCCTCAGATATTTGCTCTTGTGTAATCCTCTGGCTGGAAGCATTTGCCCCCCAAACCAGTGTCTGCAGGAGGAGATCTAAATTCCTTGGGTTGGCATGCGAAGTCCTATACAATTTGGCTTCCTCTTATTTCATCCTTTACAACTCCCTGACAAAACCCTGGGGCCAGTTGGTTTGCTCTCTTTTGAATGCAAGAAGTTGCTATAATGGAAGAAGGTTCCCTCAGTCTTTGGAAGGCCAGCCCTTCCACTCGCTCTAGATGCTATTTGTTTATCTTCAAGGACTTTTCTCCTTGAAGTTACCCTCTCTTTTCCCTATATATTTATGCCCCACCCCCACCCCTTCTACAGCATCCCTTCAGCAGGGGAAATGCTCTGAAGTCTCCCAATTTTATATTGGATTAGATTCAGGTTGGGTGATTTCTGAAGGCTGCAGATTTATGCCCTGGAACTCCAAGGAGCAGCCCTTTAGAGATAAGAACGTCTTTTCTTCTCAGCTACAGCCCACATGCTTCCAATAGCATCAGGTACATAGTGTAGGTACTCAATAAATGTCAGTTGAACAAATGAGTCTCTCAACCCCTCCCTTCATCTTGACAAGGTGGATGTGATGGAGCAAGTAGTCAGACTTCTCCAAGTGGCAATTAAAGGAAAAACTAGCCAGAGAGACGTGCTCAATGGGCTGGGTTCCAGATGGGCTCTAGATCCGGCAGGCTGCTGAGGCCTTGGGTAGAATGGTGGCCACCAGCCACACTACCTTTTCCTACCTGAATGAGCGGCCACCAAAAGCAAGGAAGAAGGACCCTCTGCCCTCCTCTATCTCGTTTCTGATCACTGCAGGAAACACCCCTTTGGAGCTCTTGGCCACCAGCTCTTGGCACAGCCTAGCGCGGGCCACTCGACATGATCAGAGAGAAGTAGCCTGGCAGGGTGTGTGGCTTTCATTTTGAGGTTGTGTCCAGAAGCTCCAAATACATATATATATGTGAGCCTGAGATCATGAGACAGGATGGAAGGTTTCCTCCCTGGCAGGCAGGGCCCACAGCTGCCTTTTTGATTCTGCACATGGGCCAGCACTAAGCCAGGAGGAGGCAGAAGCAGCCTTCGAATTCAGCCTGCAGTCTGCACCCGCCCTCAGGCCTTTCCTGGGATTTGGACACCTTGCGTGGGAACCTACCAGGGATCCCACCCTCTAACAGGCCAGGGAACTACCCCAAGGGCTGCCGCCCTGCTGAGGATACAGCATCAGCCCAAGGCCTGGACACAGCTTCAGGGCTGGTTTCCCTGCAAACCTCAAATGGGGCTTCACAAGCGGAGAGTTCCGTCTGGGCCTGGTTGAGCTCTCCGCGAAGACCCGGCGTGTCCGCCGAGAGGCTCCTCCCTCAGCTCCTTCCTCTCCTCCCCCTACACTTCCTCCCTCCCTCCCTCTCCTTCTCTTCTCTGGCCTGTGACTGTGATTTTCTTTGAAGGAAGAAATTATTTTGCCCCAGGAAACTCATTTATAGCAAAATAAGTGAAAGGTCTGGCATCTGGCCCCACGTGGGGCCCGTTTTGGGGTAATGGCTTTCCTGCACCCTCATCTGGCCCGCTGGAGCTTGAACCTCTCCCCGCCAACGGCACACCTGGTTGCAGCTGGGAGGGGAAGGACTTCAGCTTTTCATCTTCTGGGCCTCCTTGTTGTCATTGGAGCCAGCGTCTGGCCTGCGATCGGAGTGGGGCGGGGGTTGGGAACTGGGCCTGGAAACAGTCCCGGAAGCCGGGAAGAGAAAGCCTTGGAAGCGCGGCCCCTCCTGGCTGCTGCGAGCCGCCTTGCAGCCAGATCAACCAGGTGAAGGATGGAGCCGCTGGCCTTAAGTCGTTGCTGGATTTAGATCCAGGAGGAAAGGCTTTCCGAGGCCCCTTGTGATAAGGAATTTAATGTGATTTGGCTTAAGTGAGAGATGCATAAAGATGTGAAACAGTAAAAGGGTTAAGCTTGGAGAAACATATGCTGAATTTCCTGAGCAGGGAGATTGCTTTTTGGGGTAGTTTATAGGTTAGTGGTTAATATTTCCTTAAAAGCTGGCTTACTTCTCTCTCTCTTTTTTTTAATGTAGCTTTGAGAAAAACCAAATTATCCCTTAGCATGCCTAAGAGGATTTCGTCTATCGTATGTTTCAGGATCTTTATGGCGTGCATATCTAGCAAAAACCATTTCCCATAAAAATACCAAGGGACGGCATTTCGATGGGATTTTAAGCTTATTTAAAATTAATTGCAGATTCATTTCACTGCACATTCATTGAGGGTTTTTCTTTTTTTGTTATTAGTATGAAGAAATGCTGTGGGCTCTGCCAAAAGTCTGAGAGGAGAAAGTGGCGGCTGCAAACATTTCCTCCGGGCAGCCGGCATCTGCCTGTGGTGTGCGTGCTCGGGCCAGCCAGGCTCTGGCCTGGATTGAGAACATGTGTCTTGGGGCCTCCAACTCCCTTCCTGCCTGGCCCACAAAAGACATCAAAAAGAGGACACAGATGACATGTGTTTGGGGTGCCTGAAGAAGTAGGTGACATCTGAAGGTAGAGGCTGCATGGGAGAAGATCAGTGTGAATGGGGAGACTAGATAGTCCTGGATTATCCCAAGGCAAGAGTCATGCAGGGTCCGGCCCCTCAGCTGTGGGCTGTGGGTACCTGGGAACTTGGAAGGTACCTACCAGCTGAAGCAAGTTGGTCATTTGTGTTAGATAAATAGAGTCACTCTGAAGGTCTGTGAGAAGACAGTTGTAACTGGGCTGGATTTCTTTGACCTGCTGAGGCCCTAAAGACATACTCACTGGGTCTGAGTCTCGACAAATCTATGGGTCTTGGAAATTAGGAAGACTTTGGGGGGCATCCAATACGGTGGGAACCTGGATGGGATGTGGTAGACTTTCCCAAAGTCAAGTAGAGAAGAGCCAGGATTAGGGACCCGGCTCCTGATTCCTAGTCAAGTGTGCCCCATCCCACGCTGAAGCTACGGGAAAACTACCTCTTAGATAGGAGAGCGGCATATGGTGCCTGTCCAGACCTTGGTGATCCTGGGAAAGGCTGAGAACAAGGCCTGGCCCCTTCCTGTGAGGAACTCAGGGTGTCGGGGTTCTGCCCAGGTCTGGTTTGGTGAGATGACTGTGTTTTCAGTACTTATTTTTCTGGTTTCTAATTATTGGTGTAGGGGCCAGCTTTCTTATTACTAAGCTGTAAAGTAAATGGATACTTATCACTGGCCAAGATGAGTCTGTGGTCTTTCCCTGTGAGCATCTCATTTAGTTACCATGGCTCCGGGGCTGGTGCTGTCCTGATCATGTTTGCAAGGGAGACCAAGGGCATGATCTGTGAGGGTCCACTCCTACCACCACTCTGCGGTTCCTCTTCTCCATAGTCCCAACTCTACCTGGACAACCACAATGGCATTTCAGCTCCCTCCATATCAGTGGCAGCTCAGACCCATGTCCCCAGTTCCTCGAACAGTCTGGGTGTCCTCCTTTACTAGTGCATAGTTACATTTGTAACTGGATGCAGGGCTCTTGGGATGGCATTATAGGGTCCTTTCTTGAGGAGAGCTGGCCTCTTCTTTAACTAATGGGCTCTAGATCTGTGAACTGACTTAGGTCTGGAAACTGTGTGGAACCATCACCTTCTAATATGGCAACTGATAGCAGCTTCTGCTTACTAGCTTTCAGTATTATTTATTTATTTATTTATTTATTTGGCTCGCTATTGTGTCCCCCAGAGCAGCGAGATCAATTAGCAATTATGCAGATCCCCACAGGTCAGGGCGGTCTGAGTGCCACTCCAGTATTGCTCCCTATTACAGTAATTGTCTACCTCGCTGCTGCTGATTAAATGCTTCCCTTAGCATCAGCCTTTCAGGAATGTCATCATCCCCACAAAGGATCCTGGGGTTCCAGTTCCATGGCAGCATCTGCTGCTTTCAACCCTGTCCTTCAGAGACCAGCCACGGCCACCACAGAGTTTCTTAAAGACGCTGCTGGCCCTTTTCCTGTGCCACCTTTATTGCCTTCTCGTGCGAGTGGGCTCTGGTTGCTCTGAGGACACAAAGTGACGTCCGTGCTTTCACGTAATAGGACGGCTGTCCAGAAAGTATCCAGTAAGAATAAAAAATAGAGGCATTTATGGCTGGGTGTTTTCCGGACAGCCTTCCTAAGTCCATCCTACTGTTCCCATCTCCCTGAGAATCCTACCCCTTCTTCAGTGTCATTCCAGCATCTCCATGTCCTGACCATATGTTGTCATTGAGTCCAGCCTCGAAAAAGGCATCAGCATCTTCAAGCCCCCTTGTCAGTAAATAGAAAAGATTTTCAATGTTATATGTAGCCAACTGTAGTGAGCCCCGACTCAAGCTTCACTCCCATGGTTCTTGCAGGGGTTCACCAGCCAGGTACTGCCATTCCTGTGATATGCAAGAAGGAACTGTGTGTTTTTTTGGCTGGGCCGTGCTGAATCCTAACCCCGGTCACTGGCTTAAGGCAACAAGTGATGGTGGGGGAAGATCTTGAGAAGGTCAGGAATCATTCTGGGAGGTGCTGGTGTCAGGAAAGGTTTTGCATGGTCTCTAGACCTGGGGAGGCCACTCTTCCCTAGTAAAGAGGGGAGAGCTCCTTCTAGCCCTCAGGCCTCCGGGCATCTGAGGGTTCAATATTCTCAGATTTGTTCACCCAATGTCCCAGTTCCATATCTCAGGGTCTCACTCTTCCTGTGAAGGCTTTGACTTTGATATGGGAGACTTGTTCTCTTAGTAGCACTGTCACCTTTATGTGGGGCCTGAGTTTTAGCCCAGGAGCCCTGCGGGTAAAAGAGATGAGAGTCTGCACAGAGGCCTTCTGGTGAACCTTGAGTTGATCGTTGCACAGTGAACCTTGAGTTGATCGTTACTTGATCTGAGCCTGTCATTTGCTTTTCTTTCTTTCTTTTTTTTTTTTTTTGAAATAGACTAATTTTAGAGCTGTTTGAGTTACAGCTCTAAACTGAGCAGTAAGTACAGAGTGTTCTCAGATACTCTCTACACCCCACCCTCTATACACACACTCAGCCTCCCCAACAATCAATATACAACAACAGTGTGGCACCTGTGCTATAATCAATGAACTATGTTGACAAATTATTTTCACCCAAAATCTGTAGTTTACATTAGGTACACTCTTGGTGTTGTGTTTCCTATGAGTTCTGACAAATGTATAATGGCACGTATCCACCATGATATCATATGGAATAGTTTCACTGCCCTAAAAATCCTCTGTACTTCACCTATTCATCCCTGTCCCCACAGTCCTGGCAACCACTGATCTTTTTATTGTCTCTACAGTTTTGCCTTTTCCAGAGTGTCATATATTATAGTTGCAGTCATACAGTATGCAGCCTTTTCAGATTTGCTCCTTTCACTCAGTAATATGCATGTAAGTTACCTTCATGTCTTTCATGGCTTGAGAGCTCATTTCTTTTTAGGTCTGAATAAAATTCTTTTGTCTAGATCATGGGTCCCCAACCCTTGGACCACAGACTGGTACCAGTCTGTTAGGAACAAGGCTGCAAAGCAGAAGATGAGCGGTAGGCAAGTGAACGAAGCTTCACCTGTAGTTATAGCCACTCCCCATCATTTGCATTACTGCTTGAGCTCCGCCTCCTGTCAGATCAGCAGAGGCATTAGATTCTCATAGGAGCGCAAACCCTATTACGAACTGCACATGCGAGGGATCTAGGTTGCACACTCCTTATGAGAATCTAATGCCTGATGACCTGAGGTGGAGCTGAGGCGGTAATGCTAGCACTGGGGAGGGATGCAAATACAGATTAATATCAGCAGAGAGGTTTCACTGCACAGAGACCATAATATATCAGTTGCTTGCAGACTCATATAAAATCCTATCAGTATGTGGCAAGTGACAATTAAGCTGCATCTGATGGCAGGCTTTACAGTAGCAAGTGAGTTGTATAATTATTTCATTATATATTACAATGTAATAATAATAATAATAATAATAATAATGGGAACAAATGTAATGCACTTGAATCATCCTGACACCATCCCCCTTTTTCACTATCTGTGGAAAAATTGTCTTCCAAGCAACCAGTCCCTGGTGCCAAGAAGTTTGGGGACTGCCAGTCTAGATGTACCACAGTTTATTACCCATTCACCTTTTGAAAGACATCTTGGTTGCTTCTGCATTTTGGCAATTATGAATAAAACTTCCGTAAACAAAGGTGTACAGATTTTTATGTAGAGATAAGTTTTCAACTTCTTTGGGTAAATACTAAGAAGTGTGACTGCTGGATCCTATTTGTGGTAAGAGTATGTTTAATTTTTTTAAGAAATTGACAAACTGTCTTCCAAGTGGCTGTGCCATTTTGCATTCCCACCAGCAATGAATGAGAATTTCTATTGTACATTCTTCTCAGCATTTGGTATTGCCAATGTTTTGGATATTGGTTATTCTAGTAGGTGTTTGGAATATTGCATTTCGCTGATGACATATGATGTGGAGCATCTTTTCATATGCTTATCTGCCATCTATATGTTTTCTTGGGTGAGGTGTTTGTTAAGGTCTTTCACTCATTTTTTAAATTAGGTTGTATATTTTCTTATTGATGAGTTTTAAGAATTCTTTGTATACTTTGGATAATGGTCCTTTATTAGATATGTCTTTTGTAAATATTTTCTCCCAGTCTATGACTGGTCTTCTCATTCTTTTGACAGTATCTTTAGCAGAACAGGCATTTTTAATTTAATGTAGTCCAGTTTATCAATTATTTCTTTCATGGACTGGCCTTTGGTGTTGTAACTAAAAACTCATCCCCAAACTGAAGGTCATCAATTTTTTTTTCCTATGCTTTCTTTAGGAATTTTTTACTTCTATGTTTGACATTTATGTCTATGATCCATTTTGAGTTAATTTTTGTGAAAGCTGGGATGTCTGTATCTAAATACACTTTTTTGCCTATGGATGTCCAGTTGTTCCCACACCATTTGTTAAAAGACTATCTTTTCTTCACTGTATCACCTTCGCTTTTTTGTCAAAGGTCAGTTGACTCTATTTGTGTGGTTCTATTTTTTGGCTCTCTATTCTGTTCCACTCACCTATTCGTTCTGTTGCTAGTTCCACACTGTTTTGATTACTGTTAGCTTTACAATAAAGATAGGTTAACAGTAAATCTTACAGTTGAGTAATACCAGTGCTTCAACTTTGTCCCTTTTCTTCAATATTATAATGACTATCCTGGGTCTTTTGCCCTAAATGAATCCAAAAACTGATTCTGAGGTTTATATGGAGAGATATAGTCTTGGGCCCACCCAAGCTGGTAAATCTAATAGAGACCCTCACATAGAGCTGGGACACAACTGGGCTGTATCCCTAGTGTAAGGAGAGTGGGAAATAACCCACCAGGCAGGGTAGTGGGGGGGGGGGGCAACAAGCAAACTTGTCCTTCCCTGACAAGACTTTGTACTGAGTAGAGAGAAAAAATATCCTTTGAGAAATCATAATTAGTGGCTGGCTCTAATGTAGGTCTCCAGCCCAAATTCATTCTGCTTATATAGTCTGAAAAAACTTTAGTGAATTTAACTTAAAGTAGTCTTAAGTTAAGTCCCAGACACTGGCAGAAGCAAATGCAAATTATGCACAGAAATACAACTTCAAGACTCAAGGAATTCCCACAAATAAAATTCTAAGAAATTTGTATTCATAGTCAAAAACCACAAAACAAGCACACACACACACACACACACACACACACACACACACACAAGCACTGTAAGGAAGAACCAGCAGAAAAGAAAGAAAAACAAAAAAACAAAGTAACAAACCAGACAATAGAATCAAAGCTGAAGAGATTTTAATATCAGACTTAATAAATATAGCATATTAAAAAGTACATTTAATACACTTAAAAAAACTGGAGAGATACTTGAAAATAAGCAAAGAAAGAGATAACTTTGAAAATAAGCAAAGGAAAAGAAAGTATTAAAAAAAAAGACCAATAAGGAATCTTAAAAACCAAATAAAACTTCTAGGAAGAAGAAATCTAGCAACTGACACTTAAAATCTTAGTGAATGGTGAATACTACAGATTAGAAGCAGTTGAAGAGAAAATGACAAACTAGAAGATAGTATAAAGTAATTAACTAGAATGTAAACCAGAGAGAAAATATGAAGGAAAAGTTAAACAACATGGAGGATAGAGTGATCTCTAATCAGAGTTTCATGATGATAAGACACAGAAATTGTGCCTGAGAATTTTCCACAATCATTAAAAGATGCTTAACCTTAGAACTAGGATGCTCTGAATATTAAGATGGATAAGAAATTTCACCTTTAGATAAATCAGTGAAAATGCAGAACACTAAAGATCAAGAAAAGATTACAAAAGCCAGAAATAGCTTACCTACAAAGTAATTACATTTATGAGCAGAATAGAAACAAGAAGACCGGAGAAAAAATGTGCTGAGAGAAAGTAACTGTTAGCCTATAATTGTATACTCAGCAAAAGTATCATTTAAAAATGGAAGAGCAAATTAAAGTCATTTTTAGACAAACAAAAAAAATGAGAGCATTGAAACCAACAAATCTGTATTAAAGGAAATTCCAAAATCATGGACTTTCCACAGAAGGAATGTGGTCCCAGATCCCAGATTATTACACACAGAAAGGAATGAAGAGCCAAGAAAGTGGTTAAGTATAAATAAACATTGACTGTATAAATAAGAATAATGCCTATTTTTTAATTAAGAGGAAAAATAGGATTAAAAATAGCTAATACCTTGCAAGTGGGGAGGAGTGATCAGAGTTAAATATTTTAAAGTCTACAGATTGTTCAGAAAAAGGATAAGAATAATGATTAGCTTTAGAATTTGTTAAATATGTACATTAACCTTTCCAGAGTAACTGCTAAAATAATAGATGTAAAAAACTAAATGAGAAAAAAGTCAATCAACCACAGCCCCAAAAATAAGTAAATAAGAACTAAATAAGAGAAAGAGAAAAAGTGGGAAGGATGTACAGTTTAAAATAAGATAGCAAAAATAATCAAAATATGTCAATAATTATAAAGTAGCTAGAATCTCTTGGTAAAAGACAAATACTTCCAGAGTTGGTTATTTTTCAAATAAGCAAAATTCAGCTTATGTTGTTTACAAGAGATATATATAAAACATAAGGATACCCAAAAGCTGAATGTAATAACATGGAAAAATATATGCCAGGCAAATACTAAGCCAAAGGAAAGAAATGGTGTGGTAATATCAACATCAGACAAATTACTATTTAAGGAAGAAGCATCACTACAGAAGCAGAGTATCATTACTTAATGATAGAACATTCTTCCAGAAAAAAAAAATACCAATTATAAGCTGACATGTACCTTAAAAAAAGCCTTAAATATAGTAAAGGAAGAATTGACAGAATTGTAAAGAGAAGTCAATAAACTCATGATCAAAGCAGATTATAACATTCCTCTTTTATTAATTGGTTTTTCTAGAAAATAAAAATTTAAAAGAGATATAAAATATTTGACCAACACAAGTGTGACCTAATAAAAATTTACAGACTTATGCACATAATTACAGAACACACATTCTTTTCAAGTACACATGGAACATATATGAATTGATCCTGAGAAAGGCCATGAAACAAGCCTCAAAATTTCAAAAGGATTATTGTCATACAGACTACATTATTTAATTACAAGGTAACATTAAGTTAGCAATCAACAACCACAAATAACAAGAAACTACCAACCCTCCTTTATTTAGAAAGTTAAGAAAAATACTTCTCAACAATTTATGGGTTAAGAAATCATAATAGAAATCAGAAAATATTTAGAACTAAACCCTAATTAAAATATTACACTGCAAAACATGATGATGCAGCCAAAGCAGTATGTATATAGGGAAGTTTATAGCCTTAAACATGTATATTGGAAATTTAAAAAGCCTAAAAATTAATGAGCCAGCCATCAAACTTAAGAAGTTAGAATAAATGCAGAAAGTGAAGAAAAGTGATAATAAAGATAAGAGAAGAAAGAGAAAAGTAATATAGAATAGAAGTAATAAAAAAAATCCCTCGTTAGTGTTTTAAAAAGATTAATGAAATAAACATTTGCCAAGATTGATCAAGAAAAAAAAGATACAGTCTAAGAAATGCAAAAATATCCTCAACTTACAAAGGGCTCTCATATCATTCTTAGTTTTTTCAAGATGAAATTTCAAATTCTAACTTCAGCCTAAGCTTTTCATGAGAAACCTGGGCCCAGAGACTGAATGTGACTTGCACACAGGGAGAAAGGTGTTGGGCCTGTCTGCCTCCTGTACTGCCCTTATCTGATCTTAGCCCCAATCTTTGCTCTTTTTTGCCTGACATTTGTGGTAGAAGAATTATTCCTTTGAATCAGAGGCCATGACACCTCTTAAAATAGGTGGGTGAATATTGTGGGTGTGTATATCTTAGGGTTCCATTCTGGCCTAGTCAATTCATCCCGCCTTCATGGAGCCCCTACATTGTTTGGAACATGGTGGGAAGAATAGAATAATGCAGTGAGAGTGAAAAAATAATGATCTTAAGCTCTAGTAACAGAATTCATCTGAGAGAGGGAAAAACAGCTTTGGGATAATAGCTTGTGCAGCCACTGGGACAGAAGGTGAGGGTGCTCAGCCACAGACTGATGGTTAGCATACAGCAGAGGTAATAAAAACACTGGTGAGAACATGAGGCATTTGGTTTTTGCTCCTCTGAGGATCAGGGAGGAAAGATCAGAGGAGAGGGAAAGAGGAGAGAGGAAGCAAGAGGGTGTGAGGCTGAGGAGCATGTGGACTGATATGGTCAGAATATATTCCCCTGGGGAGTGGAGGACTAGCTGAAGGACTTCTGAGAACGAGGCTTACAACTCCTTAGTCTGAATAAATGTGAGATGTCATAATGTAGCATGTCTGTCTCTTTACTGTAAAATATTTTCAGTTAACCTACTTTCCACTGTGTAATTATAAAAATGGAAGGCTTGTGGTTTGCCACTTCATGCTCCAGTATGAAAGAGAAAAATGAGCAAGAGCTTAATGTGAATGGTGATCAGGAGACTGCAAGCCCACTGGAAATTGGAAGACATCTTGTAGGGGAGGACTTTGAACTTCTCCAATGTGAGGAAATGGTGTTTGTATCAGTTATGATTATATTCAGCTGCAAGTAAGAGAAAAAACTTCCAAAAAGTGGTTTAAATAAACCAGGGCTTGGTGCAGTATTTTAAGGTTGTCACCAGAGACCCAGGTTCCTTCAATCTTGCTGCTCTACCTCCATGGGAGACTTCTGTCCTCTTGGTTGCATGATAGCTGCTTCTCTTGTGGACACCTTGTTCATATTCCAGAAAAGAAAGGAGAGAAAGAAAGAAAGACCAGGTGCATGAATTTGTTTTCTTTTGAAAAGCTTCCCCAGAAACCTCATCCAGTGACTTCTGCCAGGTATGGGTCACATGGTTGCATTTAGCTGCAAGAGAGTCTAGGAGGGAGACTATTTTAGCTGGACGTATTGTCTCCCTGAACAAAATCCGGGTTCTCTCATTAAGGAGGACTTGGAAAATAGCTGTTGGGTAGGAAATTAGCTGTGTCTGCCATGAAGCTCATCTAAACTACAGCTAAGTGGGCTGGGAGATCCCAGAAGCCATCTGGGTTATTTGGAGATGAATAAGACAGCCCTTGAGGAGTTCACAATTTAGAGGGGAAGACAGACACCTAATTGGAATAACAAGAACACTGAATTACATTTTAATATAATGTGGTTAGGGGAGGCAATAGAAGTAAGCACAGGGGGCTCTGAAGCACAGATGCAGACAGCTGGTTGGGAAGGGAGGAGGCAGCAGAGCAGAAGTCAGTCACATGATAGTGTTCTGTGAGTGTGGTGAGGAAAGAGCCTCCTTGGCAAAGGGGACCCTGTAAGTGAAGTGCATATGTACCAGTCAGCAGTGTGTATGGAATCACAAGCAGGTTTATACATAGAGACTCTCAAGTTTAAGGTTGGAAGGGACAGGATGTGACATTGGAGATTTCAACAGGAGCAGAGTGTCAAGGACTTTCTCTACTAGGGTATGGACCTTGGCCTGCATCCTAAAGGCTCTGGAGAATTACTGGAGAGTGTTAAGTGGGGCAGTGACCTGGTCAGGACTGTGTTTTGAATGGCCTTCTGGCAGCCACATGGTGGTTGCTTTGCTTAAGCAGGACACAGAGGTAGGGAGGATGGAGAGGAGGTGAGGGCTGCCCTGGGGGAGAGATGAAGAAAAGTGGTGACCACCTGAAGATTCTCACATGTAAAGGAGAGTCTATGCTGTCCCTCCCCAGGTGTGTAGTCTGAGTTAGGGGTTCCCAACCCCTGGGCCATGGACCAATACTGCTCTGTGGCCTGTTAGGAACCTGGCTGCACAGCAGGAGGTGAGCAGCGAGCTAGCAAGTGAAGTTTCATCTGTATTTACAGCCGCTCCCCATTGTTCTCATTATCACCTGAGCTCTGCCTCCTGTCAGATCAGTGGAAGCATTAGATTCTCATAGGAGCGTGAACCCTATAATGAACTGTACAAGCAAGAGATCTAGGTTGCTCGCTCCTTATGAGAATCTAATGCCTGATGATCTGAGGTGGAGCTGAGGGGGTGATGCTAGCACTGGGCAGCAGCGGCAAATACAGATTAACATCAACAAAGAGGGTTGACTGCAGAGACCATAATAAATCCATTGCTTGCAGACTCATATCAAAACCCTATCAGCGAGTGAGAAGTGACAAGCTGCATCTGGCACTTGAATGATCCCGAAACCATCGCCCCATCTCCCTTCTGTGGAAACAGTGTCTTCCATGAAAACTGTTCCTGGTGCCAAAAAGCTCTGGGTGATGGGTTTGTGCTGGCAGGCCATACTAATTCAACCCAGCAGAGGGGTAGGGAGGTGGGGGCAGCATTGGGGGAGGGGCGTCAAAGTGAGTTCCTCCCAGAATTTTTAATTTTGGAAAAAGAACTTCAATCAACAACTGTCAGGTCTAAACAAGCCCTCTCCTTTTCTAAAGTTAATGAAATGACTCTAAGACGGGCAAGTGAATTATCCAAGGTCACACATCTGATTGGCCAAACTAACTGGAGTCCATTCTTCTGACTCTGCTCTTCAGCTCTGGGACTGTCCCCTAGGAGAGAAGAAGGGTCCTTGTTCTGGGGAGATAGCATTCAGGGATGTCAAGGGAAGCATTGAGACTTAGGTGCAACTAAACTTCGTTTCGGGGAGAGTGCTGCGAGAGGGTCGGAAGTGGCTCTGGAGGGAGAAGGGCGAGGCCATGTGCGCATCAAAGCGGGGTGTGGAGAGATGGGGGGGACAAGACACTGCTAAAGATGTTTTCCCAATTGCTTCCAGTCCTCACAGCACCTAGGGAGTTTGGGGAGGGGGGGTCCTTCATCTGTGGAGCGAGTGGCACTGACAGGTGGCCAGCGTGCCCTAGCTACTCAGGTTCAAGTTGTCCAGCCTGGCCTCAAAAACCAGAACTTCTTGACGCTGAACACTGTGCTCCTTGGATGTCAGGGTCGTCACCAACCGGGTGGGGCCTCTCAACGCCCGCTGTGGGACCAGACTTCTTCGCTAGAAGGGCAACCTGCGGTCGGTCCGCAGGTGGCGCTGCGCACCCGAGCAAAGGCACGACGCGGCCGCAGGCCTGGGGGTGGGGCTCTCTAGGCCGCCGAGACCGGCTCGCCGACCTGCGGCGCTCGGGCAGGAATTACTAGGAAAGGGCGCCGGAATAAAAGGGCTTCCAGACTTCAAAGGAAATTCCCAGCATTTCGAGAGCAGCGAGGAGCTAGGGGCGCGTGCTTTCATGGGGGGCGCAGACCTGGGCGCCTGGTCAGGAAAGCGAGGCCGCCTGGGGCCAGCGGCCTGGGCGCGTGGAGACCCCGCGGGACCTGCAGAGGCGTCTCTCCCAGCTTTCTGGGAGTCTGTAATGGGGGGCTGCGGGGTCCTGCCAGGCGTCACCTCCCTCTGACCCGAGCGGCCCTGCACGTCCTCTCGCGTCAAGCCCTCCATTTACAGGGAATCTGCCCAGATGATTCTCATCAAAGGCCACAGCCTCAGGGGATTTCACTTAGGAAAGAATTGCTAAGGGTTTATGACCAGGTTTTTGCTGAAAAGCATGACGTAGGTAGTCAGGTGGAGTTTATTTATTTTGCTGTGGGGGAGGGTCAAGAGGCTCCTGGTCCCTAACTAGCTTGTGATGTGGGTGCATTCCTCCTCTCTTGGGACTGGGCTTCCTCTCCGCTAAGGGCGGGGGCTAGGGTTTGGCCTTTGAGCTCTGACCTTCTGAAATTCTGCGAGTGACTTGATCACACACCACCCCTGGCCACACTGTTGAGTTGAGGCCAGTTGTTTCAGCAGGAGATTGAGGTCACTTCTGAGTTCTGGAGGATTTTCCCAGCCTAGTGTAAGTGGGGTAGAGAAGGCTGTGAAATCAGGCTTTAGGGGAGGCACCAAAATGCAGATGTCAGACCTCATGGAGGAGGAGGGAAAATATGGAGGCCTGAGTGCTGGCTCAGGACCACCAGAATTACTAAAGGAGGGCCCACAAAGGCTCTACCCTTTTGTTTCGCCCGCCATCTGGAGGTTTCCTTGGAACCCCCAGATGCAAGCCCCTGAGCCACCTTGGGAAGTCACCCTATCGCTATAGCAAATGTTGGGCAGTGCTTTGAGGTGTGACCTGTGAGATGGGGCCTACCTGTCATTAACACTGCATCTTGTGATTTCTGGTCCACGGTGTATTGAGGTTCAGGGTGGAGGTGACTAAGTTATGCTGAGCATGGTCTGTGATAGAGCCCAGGTCACATGAGGTCAGGTGACTTTGGGAGGGCTGAGATAAAGTTGGTGGGTGGACGCTTGGAGAGCCCAGCAGAGCGAGGATTATGTACCTCTTAACAGAAAAACTGAGTCAAGAACCTGGAATCTCATCAGGGTCAGCTGCCCTTCACTTCAATCAACTGGAGGCTAAGTTCTCACAAAGACACTTGGGACATACCCCAGATACAGTCTTCATTATACATAATTATTATTTTAATAATGATTATTAGCACCTCCCTTTTATTAGGTGCTCCCTGCAGCATCTACATCAATCTTCATTACGAGGCAGGGACTGCTGTTATTCCTATTTTGTGGATAAGAAAACCGAGGTTTAGTGTAGTTACCTTACTGGCTCCCTTGCCCCATGCCCATTTGGACACACACCCAGAGCTCATGCTGAGCTGGCAGTAGCTCTGGGAGGCAGGCAGGACACTACTGGGCTCCCATCTGTGTAATGGGGAGAGTGGGCTCCTGAGAGGGTGACTCACTTGTCTGTGACTCAGTGTACGGATCAGAGCCAGGACATGACCTGGAGACAAAGTGACAGCCCAGGCCAGACATCTCCTTGGGTCACTCTCTGTGGGTCTTCACCCAGCTTTTGCAGTAACTCCGATGCTGCCCAGAGCTCATACGCATGAGGGTACTGGGTACTGAGAGGCTTCGTCCTACCAGGTAATTGCATTTCATGGGTTGTAGGGTCATTTAGTTCTGAACAAGAGGCTGAAGGAGAGGGCCTTGAGCAAGCACTGGAACTGTTAGTGTGGAACCTCAGCCATCATCAGGCTGAGAGTGTGGTGACCACCCACCCGGCCTGCTCATAGGGCTGATCAAGAGCCCCTGCAGCCCCACCTCAGCACCCTTAGCCTTGGACTGTTTTTGCTCCCTGGCCTGGTACATGTCTCAGAGAATCTAGCCTGGGCTGAGTCATCCAAACCTGGGTGTGATCTGAAGGGACCCAATATAGAAGTCACTAAAATCAAACGAGGCTCCTCTCTCTCCAAGGAGCAAGTGGAATGCATGCTTGTGGGTGAGGAGGCAGGGCAGCCATGGTCTGATGAAGACAGACGTTTACAGAAACGATTACCTCTTCTTCACCTCCATCTTCCCTTCTGCCAGTGAGAAGGGGTCTCACTCCCACTCCTCCCCTCCCGCTCCCTCTCTGGTGGAGCTCAGAAATTAGGTTGGGTCCCAGTGTGGGGTTGGAATTGCACCTCAAGGAAGGCTAAGAGAACCTTCTTTTACCACCTCAGCTCTGTGTGGTGTGTGTTAAGCAAGCATGAACAGGGCTGGAAGCAATTTCTCCCCCCAGCTTCTCATGCACTGCAACTCTTTCCAAGCAGCCATTTGAGCTGTTCTCCAAATGTGTTCCTGACTGTTGAAGGTGGAGACTTATTGCAGATTTCTCTGGAATAAGCTTCAAGACCTCTCCTGACTCCACTATTCTGGGCCATATCCTGAACTTTTTGAAGATACTTCTGTTTTGGGGCCCATACGATCCTTAAAGGGCAAGGTGTTTTGTATTTTCTACCCATTGCATAAAGTTTCCGTTGTAGGGGAATGGCCAAATTCACCATAGGAATATGAATACTGTGCTCTGGTTAGGGAGGGGGAGGCAGATAGATCCCTGTGGACCCCTGTGGACGTGTGAATGAGAAAGGCAGATTGTAGACGGAGGACACAGCTCTGCACAGCAAGAAGAAGCGAGCGAACAAACGTCCCACAGAACGAGATGACGAGCTTCCCTTGGGCACATTATATGCACAGTAAATAAACAGTGAGAGGCTCAGAAGCACACTCAGGGACCCGAGCACGGTTGCTTCTGGGGTCCGGGGAGGAAGGGACTAGAACTAGAGTCTGGTGTAGGTGGTCTTCAGCTTTATCTCTAACATTTTACTTTTATGAGAATTGGTTATCTAATTAAAAATTAATATTTAAAACCTTTGCTCTTTCTTGTAGCTGTCCCAAACTACCTGCCTGCAGCTCTGCACTGTGGGGTGCATGCTGTGCTCTGTCGGTCCTGAACATGTGCAGAACACCTTACATACCAGGCACTTTACCTGCGTGAGCTCATTTGTCATCAGCCTGCCTTAGGTGCTTACAGCCTGACTTCGGAGCCTTTGATCTGGTCCCTCTCAGCTCATGCCTTTCCAGACTCTGGACCTAATTTCTTCTGCCTCTCTGCAGCAGGCAACACCCCCTGCCCCCCAGCCCTGGCGTGTTTTGTTGTTCTGCCTGACATTCAAGCCCTCTGTTTCCTTCTCTGTCGGCACAGGTCATGGTTGCCCATGGGGGAGGACCGTGCAGGGAGGAAGGCATTTTCTGTTTTGTTTCTAATCAGCCTCCTGAAACTGCCCCGGGGCGGGATGCTGCAGGAATTTGCCCAGAGCCCCTCCGAGGCTCTAACCAATCCCCCACAGACCTGAGGGGTGCACGTCATTCACTTACTGATTCTTCAGGTATGTATGGGTCATCGCCGTGTGCTTACAGCCATGCTAACTACAGAGGCTACTGCCCGTCTACCTCTTCCTGTCCCTGCTGTTACTCCTTAGGCCAGGCCACTGTCACCCCTCTCTGGGAGACAACAGCAGTGCCCAACTCCTTGTCTCCAGTCATTTCTCCCTTCTCCAGCCAGAGTGAGCATTCTAAATCAAATCTGATCATGGCCCTCCTCTGTTGAAAACTCTCAGTGGCTTCCCATTACCCTAGTCAAGTTTGTCCAACCTGCGGCCCAGGATGGCTTTGAATGCGGCCCAACATAAATGTGTAAACTTGCTTAAAACATTTCGATTGCAACTTTTTTTTTTTTTGCTCATCAGCTATCGTTAGTGTTAGTGTATTTTATATGTGGCCCAAGACAATTCTTCTTCTTCCAGTGTGTCCCGGGGAAGCCAAAAGGTTGGACACCCCTGGGCTAGGTCAAGTCGCATGCCTTGACATGGCTGACAGGATTGACTGGTGTGACCCCAGCTTACATCTCCAACATCCATATTCCAGCCACACTGAACCCTCTCAGGTGTCCTCCATTCCCATGGGCTGGCCTCTGAGCCTTAACACATGCCTTTCCCTCTACCTGTCATACTACCTCATTTTTTTTCCTGGACAATTTCTAGTTAAGCTTCAGGCTTTGACTTAGGCAGCACTTCTTTCTGGAAGAAGCATCACTAATGCTTCTGCTCGTCCCCTCGTCCCCTAATGAGCTCTCTGCATCTGTCTCTCAGGTCACTTATCACATTTTATACAATTACATGTGAGTCTCTCCCACCAGATTATAATTTCTTCAATAATAATAATGACAACAGGGTGAGCTCTTTCTTACCTTAATACGTGCCAGGCTGTGCTAAGCATTTTTTATACCTTCTACTGTGTAATTCTCACCTCTCTTTGAGGTGAGAGCTATCATTATGTCCATTTTACAAATGAGGAATTGAGCCTTAGAGAGGTCAAGAATGTGCCAAAGTCACGCTGCTAGTAGATGGTGGATCCAGGATTCAAAGCCCAGTAGTCGGACTTCAGAGCCCACCCTCCTCCCATGGAGAAGGGCAGGACTGTGTCTGATTCGCGATTCCATCCCTAGTCCCCTACACAGCGCCTGCCACCTAGAAGGAACTCAATAACTATTTGTCGAATGAATGAATAAATCAAGAGGTGTTCAGCGATGGGCAGCAAATATAATCCTTGCTTGGATTGGTTCCCTTTGCAAATGTGGTGAAGGAAAGCAGAGCTGGGGTATTGATCGGCACCAGAAACCGCAGGCTTACGTAAAGGAAGCAATAGGAAGGCTCCGGAGCCCCCAGCACCGCTGCGGCTGCCCACCCCCCACCCCCGCGTCCTTGCCCTGTCCGGCCTGCCTGGCCAGTGGCGTTCGATCAGAGGGGGCTGGAAACACAGAGGAGGTCTTGGACCCGGGCAGGGGCTGGAGGCCTCCAGGACCGAGTCATCAAAGAGCCGTCTTGGGATTTGCACATTCGCAGAGACCCAATAAGACCTAAACACAGCCCAGGCTGTGGGGAGATGGATGGGGAGAGAAGCAGTCCATAGGACTTGGATTTGTTTTATTCTGTCCAAAGTGGGATTTCTGCCAATGATTTAAATCAGTGGTTTTCAACCAGGAAGAGTTTGACCCTTAGAGGACATTTGGCATTATCTAGAGACATTTTTGGTTGTCACATCTGGGGATGTGACACATGTGACAACCAACAATGTGGTCATCTGTTGGGCGGAGACCAAGGATGCTGCTAAACACCCTATAATACGCAGGACAGCAACCCCGCCCCCCCCCCAGCACCCACAAAGAATTATCAGGCTCAAAATGTCATTATGCTGATTTTGGGAAGCCTGGATTTCAACAATGAAATGCGTGAAGCCAGGACATGACGGATGTCTGTGGGAATGCCTTCTCTGACGGCCTCTGCCTCCAGCAGCCTTTGACAGAGGAGGGATGGCAGGTGACAGATGCCCTCTCTGCTCCCCCACTCTCTCCCCCACCCTGGAAAACATTACCAGGGACTTGGCCCCTCTCTCTGTGGGTTCTCTCCCCTCCTCTCCATTCCCCACTGTTATTGCTACAGGATCAAAAGTTGGAACCATTTGGTGCCCATATTTGAGAAAAATGGGGGTGGGGGGGTCTCAGCTGTGAGCATGTTTGAGGCACTTTCCCCAGGGACCCCCACGTCCGAGCAGGCACACTGCTCGGAACTTTGGCAGTCACTCCCGGAGGGGCGGGGGGAGACGTAGTGGAGGGCCACCATCAGTGCTTGCCCTGGCAGGGGGTGACACCTGCCTTTCCCAGGACCCTGCTCCCAGGGGCCTGGCCCCTTCTTTGTGCTATAAACGTGCACAAAGTCATGCTATAAACGTGCTGAGCACTTCCTGTCTTCCACAGACATCTTCAGGAGATGTGTTAGTCACGGGGGTGCCTCAACCCTTGGGGAGAACACGAGGGCTGTCCGGAAAAAATCCAGCCATCCATGCCTCTATTTTTCATATTATCTGGCTGGATACTTTCCAGACAGCCCTCTTAGGAGAGAATAGGCTTCTCTGTCCCTTAGTATGTTATTTCAGGTCCTACAAAAAGCAGACCCAAAGATAGAATCAGACTGGCAAAAAGTTTATTGGGAGAAACACCTGGGAAAAAGCCAGCAGGAGGGCAGCACCTGTGAAAGGACCGCGGGAAGGCACCGACGGGACAGGAGCGTCACCCAGGCTGCTTGCCTGCATGTTGCATGAATGGCGCGAGCCCCCACCGTGCTCAGCCGCTGACTCATCCTGCCCCTTGACCCTGGACCTTGCCTCAGTGGGTTTTTTAGGCAGCCCCTGTAGGGACCCCGGACAGCTTCTCATCCTTTCTCAGGCAGCGAGAAGAACCACTGAGGCCCTAACTCCTGCTTTGAGCTGTCCAGGCCCCCAACTGCAGCTCCACCATGACCATCCCACATGAGTTCCCTGTCCCCTGCAGGCCCACCATCCTGATCAGGTGGATGGGGTCTGTTGCCTGCTTAGCCAGGCTGCCTGCTTATGCACATCTGCTGAAACCGTCCTCCTGCCCAAATTGCCTTTTATTTTCTTTTAGCCTGGACTAAACCTGCCCCCAGCATGGCCCCAGCCCACTCCCACTTCTTCCAGGATTTCTTCAGCCCCCACAGACGTCCCCACTCCTGGGATTTTTGTGCTATACAGGAGCATTGCCATGATGTAGCACCTCTTGGCTCTCCAGTTGTTTCAGCTTTTGTGGCTTTATTTCTTCAACTAGCTTACAAATCCCTTGAGGGTTGGGTCGGTGACGAATCAGTCCTCTCTCCACCATCTCCTCTTCTTTCCTTCTCCTCCTTCCTTCCTCCCATTTGTGAAGTATCGGGGTTGCCCGGAGAAACTGATGGGACTTTTTTCCAAACTGATGGCTCAGCTCCACGGTCCTGTCTGAGTCCCCAGGCTAGCAAAGTTGGTGTATATACATATATAATATTTTTGGGGTGTCCGTCTGGCCTGATCTTGCCTTTTCGCATTCTTCCTTGGGTCCCAGTGACCTCCAGTGTCCCCTTCTCTGGCCTCCCTGAACGAATTCTTACTTTCAGTGCCTGGATTCATACTTAGGAATCAGTGACTCAGAAGAGCACCAAATATGACTTTTCCCTAGAGAAATTTTTGACCAGGCCCTGAAGATTTTAAAAGTGTAGTGTCCAATACAGTAGCCACTAGCCATGTGTGGTTACTTAATTAAAATGAAAATACATTTCTTCAGTTATAGTAGCCACATTTCAAGGGCTCAGTAGCCACATGCACCTAATACTACCATATTGGCCTGCACAGACGTAGTTCCTTCATCACAGAATGTTCTACCAGCCAATGCTGAGAGAAGGAAAGGCGTTTTTTTAAAGGCAGCTGTGTGGTGTATCAGGAACTTCCTTTCAGTCCTGAATGACCCCAGCTAGGAGGTTCTTGCCTTGCCTAAGAGAAGGACTATGTCTTCAAGGCTTCCTGTTGAGCTGAAGGGAGCCCCTTCTGAGCCATACCCAGTCACTAGACATGCCCCTGAAGTGAGCATGCACCCTGCGGTCACAAAAGCAGTGGTCTTGAGGGGTGAGGACAGGCCTGGGACCCTGTCCTCTGGCTCTGGAAGCGTGCCTGCACCATGCCTTTGGGGGTAGAGATACTCATGCATGGGGCAGAGTTGAGCAGAGCTTCTCCCACAGCCTCCAGGAAGGGGGGGCCTGTTCTGAAGCGCAGAATTCCTGATGTACTCGACAATCGACCTTGTGCAGCGGTTGATACCAACTATTAAGCAGAAAGCCCAGGGAGAGTTTGCAGAGCAGCGGCCTGTAGGAGGAGGGGGCGGGGAGAACATACCCGGGTGGGGAGCTGAGAGCAGCCAGGGCATCGGGGCTGGGCAGAGGGCTCCATTGTTGACCCGCCCACAGAGATACCATAACCTGAGGGTCAGGCATTGAATGGTCTCTGTCTACATCTGCAGTTGAGCATTTGGGGTTGGGAAAAAATGCTCCCCCCTGCCCCCGCTCCCAGCATTTCAGCACGTGTTAATAATGAGCTTGGGTACACGCTGACTTATGCTGTAATTTTTTTTTTACCGTGACTCCTCAGGGTTAATAGGGCTTCTGTCACTGAGTGTGTCCAAGAGTTAAACACCAAGATACTACAGGGACCTGAGACTCCACTGAGTGAGGGAGGTAGCTAAGCCAGAGACAAGATGGCTCAGAGGACATGGTGGAGGGCAGGGCAGTGCTCTGCAAAATCTGAAGGGCAGGGCTCAGCAAACTTTGTAAAGAGCCAACTATTTTCGGCTTTGTGGGCCTTACAGATTCTGTCCCAACTACTCAACTCTGCTGGAGCATGGAAGCAGCTGTAGACAACATGTATTCTGACAACATGTAAAAAATGTTCTTTACAGGAACTGGTAGCAGACATAATTTGACCCAACTTCTGATCCTGAGCCTCAGTCTTCAATGTGTGGTCCTTGGACCAGCCCTGTGGGCATCACTTGGAGACTTGTGAGAAATGCAGACTCTCAGGCCCCATCCCAGATCTATAGAAATAGATCTGGATTTTAATAAATCCCACGTACCGACTAAAGTTTGAGAAAAGAGTTTAAAGTTGTTCTGGGAGGCTCTAGTCAGGATCAAAGACAATGGGTAGAAATGGCAGCAAGAGAAATTTCATGTCAACTTCACGGTGAACTTTCTACCAAACAGAGTTGTCCTCAAATGCAAAGGGGGCATATCTGCAGATAATTAGCATCTTGTCACTGAGCTGTACAAGCAAAGGCTAGACAACTACTTTTTCAGAATGGTAGGGAGGACTGGGGCAGGATATATAGCACTGTGGCTAAGTCTCCTCCCTAGAAGACAAGCTGCCTGGATTTGAGTCCTGGTGGGGCAAGAGGAAGCTTCACAAATTCTTACTTTGGATTTCTCCTCTATCAAGTCCTCACAGGGTTGTGCTGAGGATAATTCACTTAAATTGCTGCAATATTACTTACCACATACCAGGTGCTCAGTGTTACTCCAGGTTACATAATTCTATCACAGAGGTCCATATTTTGGGTTGGATTAAGGACCAGCCTTTGTATCTAAGATCTCTTCCTTCCAAAGTGAGGTTTGAGGTGGGGGAGAGAGAGAATTGGGGGAGTAACAATCATAGCCAGTGTTTTTGGAGGATTTAGTATGAGCCAGGCATTATGCAAGCATCAGTTAATGGCTCTCAAATTACTTTCAGATACTCGTTGGCCTGTAAGTGCAGATAGATTATAATCTGTTGCCCAAACACTCTGCATGTTTCAGCTTTAGAGAGGCATATTGAGTCCAGAGATGATGTGCATGGCTTAGTCACCGACAGATTTATGCTGTGCTTGGGGCCAGAACTCCCTAAGCCTGGTCAAAGAGCTGCCCTTTTGGCCACATTACCCACTCATGTCTCAAGAAAGCAGGGATAGAATCAGGTGCTGCTGACACCCAATCCTATCTGCGTGGAGGCACCCAAAGATTTAATGCCCATTGTGTCCTCATTGATTTTGTGCTAATGGCCCCACCTGTAGGTTTTAGTGACAGACCTTAATTGGGATTCTTGCTTCCTCATTTCAAAGCTGAGTGGTCAGGGGCAAGGCTCTTGACCTCTCTGAGCCTTAGTTCTTTCCCTTATAAAATGGACTGAGAATGTTGTACGCTTCCCAGGGTCATGGTGAGGACTGAGTGAGAACACATGAGACTGCCCAGCATGGTACCAAATTTGGTTGCCATTTTGATGGAACTTATAAGCCTCTTGAAGGCTCTCCCTCCCCTCACAGTGCTTGCCGCATGATAAGGGGTAAACACATACTTATCCAACGTGGGAGGAACAATGAACAATGACCTTCTCTGGAAGCCTGGGAAGAAACTGCTTCTGAGTGGGAGTGCAGTGAGTGCCCCCTCCCTGCCCGGCCCTGCCCTAACCTCCCGCCCCAAGTAGGCTGACCAGAAGTCCCATATTAAACGGGACAGAAAACAATGGTACTGTCCTGTGTCAAACGGTTTATATGATCAGCCTACTGACATCTTGAATTTAGCCCAGTGAGACTAGGCTGATCACACGTATCGTTTAAAATGGGACCCCTGGTCAGCCTGCCCGCAAGCCAAGCCCTCCTTCCAACCCCCAGCGCCCACCCTCATCTTGCTTTAGCCCTCACTGTGTGTGCCGCACACGTGCCTCCCCACCAGCCGGTGGCCGGCTACCCACCCCTTTTCCTACTAACAGCTTTGGCTTGGCTTTGTGGAAACCAACACAGAGTTCTTACCTTCCCAAAGAAACCTTTCAAAAAGCAACATACTGAATTTTTGATGGTGTATGTGTGTGTTTTAGTTTCCAATGATGGGTGGGAAGGGAAGGAAAGACTGTCTGTCCTTTGTACCCGAGGGCAGAATCTAGCCTAGCTGGGGCATCCTTTCTTAAAAC